>QJNY01000523.1:0-55133 GCA_004155945.1 Monosporascus sp. mg162 | reverse complement strand
GAGTACTTTGTGGCGAATGCGGAGTAACAACCCCCCCGCCCCCCCCCCCTCCCCCCCCCGGTCACGCGCTCTCTTTGACGAAACCGACCTTTCTCCCGCGATAGCGTGCAATTGCACTGCACACTTACATGGTGTGGCGCTTTGGGGCTTAAACTGGGGGCTGAACTGGAGAGGCTCGTGGACGGCACCGCCCAAAATTTTTGGTTGCCGCCCTCGCCCGCACCACGGCTCAATCTCTCTCCATCAAAGGAAACGAGAAAGTAGCCGAGATTTTGATCCGCCCGCTCCAGCCTTTGCCTCGACATGTTAGCCGCCGAGCAGCTTCGGCTCCTTGTCGGAGTCTGCGTTGTCACGTGCGTGCTTGCAGAAGCCGGAGATGATTTTTCCAACAACTTGTTCACCGATTTGGCCCCGTGAGTATCTCCCAGTTTGCCCTAGTATAGTCTTCGTATTGATCCCGTACTGCACTCAGCCTGCTAGCGCTCTTCGGAGAGAGAGTTACTATGCAGTTCATGAGCCAGTCCATGGGCTGGGCCGACAACATCATCCTGGCAATGGCCCCACTGGGCATCATCACCGCCATTGTGGGTGCCATCCGAGTTGGCGGCCCATCGTGGCTCAAAGCCATCATTGGGAGAGCACGGGAAAGTCGTGCCGTGGCTGAGTCCGAGCTGATGTCGTCCACGTCGAACGAAGTGTGTGAGCTCTGGAACGGTCAGGAGATCGTCAGAGTTATGGGGTCGGGTCCGATCCGAGAATTCGTCGTCCTGCTGCCTAAGTACAGCGGCAGGAACGAGGATCCGGCGGAGATGGGAGGACTGCTATCGAGACTGTTTAACCGTTTGACTAGGAGACATCCAGACGATGGCCAGACGTCTAGTACAGAGATGTATCAAGAGATGTATCAAGAGATGCGGGCAATGGGACTGAAAGATCGTGGTGAGGAGGTCCATAAATATCTTGAGGAGTACGGTCAGTAAAATGCCTCTACCTAAATGGGCATATCTCACTCTTTTAGAACCTACCATTCGAGAATACATCACTGGCAAGTTTGTACGGAAAGACCCGGAGACAGGCGATTCCGCAGAACTCCACAAACACAGCCCTTTGGCTGTTGTTCGAAACACGGATGCAGCAACGCCAAACCTCACCCTTAACGTTTACAATCAAGTAGGCAGGGGTGATCTATACATGGTCGCTTTACTCGGTATCGTCCTTCAGCTCGGCGTCCTTGTCTATTCTGGATTCGCCACTTATTACCTTGTGTTGCCCAAGGATGGGAACCCCATGGCTGGCTACGCCTTCCCATGTACCGCCTCTGGCACATTGCTCTTGGTTGCCGGCATGCTACTTTGTGCACACGTCGTTGAAGCCAGTACGTTGGAGACAAGGTATCGCCCGGGGCCCGGGAAGGAAGCTCGGGTTATCTGGTTGCAAAAGTCTGGAATTGTCAACGACCAGGCCTTTGAGCCCTTTGTCATTTTCCCTCAAAACGCTCAAGCTTTCGTCATAACTTCCCACCGAGCTAGAGGAGAGCAAGGACAAAACTGGCAAATAAAGATCCCGCATCGCTTGAGACCCGTTTTCGACATCGGAGTCAAGGTTCAAGAAGTCATCACTGTCGCAGGTGCACTAGTAAGCATTACCGGCTTCGTCATACAATTCACCGGTCTGCGTGGCATGCACTGGTCAGCCTCCGTCACTCAGCTAGGAGTAGTCATTGTTATGACAATCCTCAGAGCGTGGGTCCGTCGGAATCTCGCAAAAAGTCCGGACGCGCTCCCCCTTATTTCCGGGCATGAGCTGGACTGGTTGGCGATGACACTCGGAAAGCCCGCAAAAGCCCCTTGGCTACTACCCCTGAAGACCTATACGGGATGGAGTGAATACAGCAGACCCTGGGCAGAAGGTGATGGTTGGGACTGGAAAATCGCCGCGGTTGAAGATCCGGAGGGCCGCGAGATGCTGAAATACAACTCAAATACCGATGGTCGCGGTTCCCGATCAAGAGCCCACAAATTGATGAAGATAAGGAGGGATCTTGGCGAACTCGCGGACTGGTTTGGACCTGCGTCCGCAGAAGCCATTTCCCTCGCTAGGGCTATTGAGATTACAATGGATGCTCTCTTCAGCACTCACACCGGAGAATTTACATGGTCTCTTACCGTCCACGAAGAACAAGTCCATTTCCGTTTGTCACGGGAAAAGGACGGGCGCTGGGAGACCCACTCAGATGAGCTTGAATCAACACTATCGTTGTGGCTTTACTTTGTCCATAAAAAGGAACAAGGGAAGGGCAAAGAAAGGGACGAGGTTCGGCGCAAGGCCGTAACAGCTACTGACACATGGTTGCGGGCCAAAGGGACGCCGGCAAAACCTAGCCTTCAACTGTTGGGCTCACACACGGCGGCATTATATCGAGATCTCCAGTGGTGGATGCCTGACGGTCCTGTTAGAGTCATTGGGGTTGAGGTTGACAACTCTAAATCGAAAACTGACAGTGGCACAATGGAGGTGGAGGCACACCGAGTTGTTGGGTTCACGTCCAATCCCAAATCGCTTTCCTTTCCAGATATTAGCGTTCACCGATACAGGCGCAAATCCCTAGGATCCCCTCGCCGGGGTTCCTCCTTGGCAGTCGAATCGTTCAGCCCTTTGACTACGCTGTACGCCCAGTACATGTTTGCCGCCTTCATGTGGGCCGCGGCGAAGATGATGGAGAAGCCACTTGAGGACGGGGTAGATGTACGGCCTGCACAGAGCAGTAATGCGAGCGGCGATTCGGCATTGCAACCGATTGCACTGCAAAGCAGCCGGCTTTCCAAAATGGCTCAAGATATCCAAACCACCGGACTAGGCAGCCTGGAAGAAATTTACTTGGCCGTCATTCCACCACTGAGCGCGAGGGATAGGCTTCCCCGCGCTGATGCCATCGTTGAATGGACACGAGAACAAGCCAGGTCACACGAGCAGCTAGGACATTGGAAGGACGCCGCGGACGTGTACATGCAGCTGTTTCGAACGGCAGAAACGTTCCCAGCAGGAGACGACATTGTTACGAAGGCCACTGCCCTATTGGTGGAATATCTGAAAGCGGTTACTGATGCTATCGAATTACGGAAAGCTCAGTTGTTTGAGGAAAGAGACATCCAAGAACTTGAACAACTTAAATCAGAACTCGATGCGAAGCTGCAAACCGGTTGCGGTAGCCGCATCCTGGCTGACCTTATGGGCTTGCATGACGTACAGGGCCGTTCTTGGCAATGTAGCTTTGTCAAAAAATCCAAAGCAATAAAGGGCGAAAACACGAAACTCAAGTTCACAAGCTTACACAAGGCGGCTTGCTTTGACGACTTGAATATAGAACGGACGATAGACAGTGCAAGAGCAAACGAGAGAGACATCTTCGGCTGGACACCACTCCATTATGCGGCTGTGAAAGCATCCAGTGCGACCTTACAAAAACTGTTAACATACAGAGCCGATGTCAACGCACAAGACATCCGTAGGCGGACGCCGTTGCATTACGCTTGCTGGCATGACGACGACTCGACCGTGCGGAGTCTCCTACAAGAAGGCGCAGAGATGAATATACGGGATATAGATGGAATGGCACCGATACACCACGCAGTCGTACGTGGCCACCGTCTCGCGATGCAATTGTTGATCAAAGCGGGAGCAACTATAGACGTTGCGGATGGCCTAGGGAACACTCCACTGCTTTGGGCTACATATAAAGCGCATGTAGACCTGGTTGAGGAACTCTGGGAGTATTCGAACGCGACATTACGCAACCGCAATGGTAGAACTCCTTTGCACCTAGCGGCGATGGCGGGAATAGGTGAAGCCTCGAAAAGGGAAAAGATAGTTGAGTTACTCCTTGAGAAAGGCGCCGATAAGGAGGCTAAGGATAATGGGGGCCGGACACCGCTATACCTAGCCGCCATAAAGGGACACGAGACCGTCGTCAGGCTCCTGCTGGAGAAAGGCGCCAACAAGGACGCTAAGGATGGAGAGGGCCGGACACCGCTGTACCAAGCTGCCATAAAGGGACACGAGCCCGTCGTCAGGCTCCTGCTAGAGAAAGACGCCAACAAGGACGCTAAGGATGGGGAGGGCCGGACACCGCTATCGTTAGCCGCTAGGAATGGGCATGAGGGAATCGTCAAGCTGCTGCTTGCGGCGGGCAAGGTGGACGTCGAATCGAAAGATAAGTATGGATCGACACCGCTATCGCTGGCCGCCGGGGGTGGGCATGAGGAAATCGTCAAGCTGCTGCTTGCGACGGATAAAGTCGATGTCGAATCGAAGGATTACCTTGAATGGACACCGTTATCGTCGGCCGCCAAGAATGGGCATGAGGGAATTGTCAAGCTGCTGCTTGCGACGGGCAAGGTGGATGTCGAATCGAAAAATAAGGATGGATTAACACCGCTATGGTGGGCCGCCTAGAATGGGCATGAGGGAATCGTCAAGCTGCTGCTTGCGACGGGCAAGGTCGATATCGAATCGAAGGATATGCATGGACGAACACCGCTATCGTTGGCCGCCGAAAAGGGGCATAAGGGAATGATCAAGCTGCTGCTTGCGACGGGCAAGGTAGACGTCGAATCGAAGGATAACTATGGAAGGACACCATTATCGTCGGCCTCCAAGAACGGGCATGAGGGAATTGTCAAGCTGCTGCTTGGGACGGGCAAGGTCGATGTCGACTCGAAGGATAACCTTGGATGGACACCTTTCTTCTCGGCCGCCATGAAGGGGCATTAGGGAATTGTCCAGCTGCTGCTTACGACGGTCAAGGTTAATGTCGAATCGAAGGATAACCTTGAACGGACACCGCTATTATGGGCCGCCAAGAATGGGCATGAGGGAATCGTCAAGCTACTGTTTACGACGGGCAAGGTTAATGTCGAATCGAAGGATAACCTTGAACGGACACCGCTATCGTGGGCCGCCTAGAATGGGCATAAGGGAATTGTCAAGCTGCTGCTTGGGACGGGCATGGTCGATGTCCAATCGAAGGATAACCTTGGACGGACACCGTTATGGTGGGCCGCCGAGAATGGGCATGAGGGAATAGTTAAGCTGCTGCAGCGCAAGTAATAGCTACATGGTCCATTATTTCTTAGCTTCCATTGTCTTTTTGTTTATATTGTGATACGGGGAGGGTGTGAGTGGAGCTGCAAATATGTAGCTAATCAAGTTTGGAGGCTGCTACGGGTCATGTATTACGATACTCGAGGTCATAGCTATTATATCAAATCCGTTGCCTGGTCACATGAGTCCGGCGAGGCGGCACGGGGCGCTTCGGCGTCGCACGATAACACGGTAAGTATATGGAGCCGGCAACGAGTCGGTGCATGACGACGCCCGATATCGGTCCGGTAGTTTTATCATCTCCAGTTTGACAAATCTACAAATTACCGCTTGGATACCAACGCCGGCACATTCTACATATGATCCACCACCTCTCCCACCGTTCCGGCTACTGTGCTTTCTGATGGTTTGACTTACCTACCTCAACAATCAGGCTATAGCCTTAACGACAAGGGTAAACTGGATTACCCACAGTTTTACCACCCTCTGAGTCAACTTCGTCCCTGGCCCTACCCTATTTCCGTCAACCCGGGGACCCGGTTCGGAAAGAGGATGTCCAGCACTTCAACCCCCGGAGATTTAATTACCTGCACAATTTCAGCCATGCCCAATCTATGCGACGGCGATCCGGAGGTGCTCCAGACCTAAGAAGTTCGGAGCGGAAGGCCTATACCTGCAGCCGAGAGTATAAATGCCCGTCACCGAGAATGATTTCGAAACGAAACCCGATCCCTATCTCAAGGCACAAATGCCGCTGTCCCAAGCACTTGCTCCGATCCTTGATTTCCGTTCCGAGCCTCTTGGTATGTTCAGGGAAAGCTGGCCAATGCTTCGTTATTCTGTGCACGTAGGGGAGGATTCGGACGCCGCGGGTACATGGCAGCAGATCCGGAAGGCGTGGTATGACATCAAGGGCCACTGGAGGAAATATATCCCTTGCTACCGGGTGCAGAAGGCGGAAGTGGTCAAGGCAAGGGACTCCGAAATGTTACCACAGGAGGGCGGTAGATACGGTTGCAGGACACCAATCTTAGTGAATCCAAAATATTAACACATGGGATCATAGGTTTCTATTGTAGGCTGTGTCCGCTCGTACCCAAAAACCTTTCGCGGCACATACGAGAAGATAGATATGCAGTCCAAAAGCAAAACACTACAAGCGGAGATAGACGCCCGCACTCCTGAGATACAAAATGACCCCAGGTGGAACGAATGCTACTACGACTTCGACGGTGTGGTTCACGGAGTTTGTGGGTGGTGGGACCCGACGTTGAGCAGCCATTGCTGCGAAATTGGCGCGTATTAAGGGGAAAAGCAATGGTTGTCGCGGTTCAAGCAGGCTGCGTTCTTACCACAGCTTTTCAATAGCCCAGATATCGCGCAGCCCGGGAATGTGTTGCCTTTGCACATGATCTATACGCAACAGTAAGAATTCTCCCCTACTCGAGAAACCAAGCAGATGGACTCAGTATTCATTCTATAGGGACCTTCAAGCAAAGATGCGCTTATTTTTAGATACGCTCCATACTAGTTTTTATGGCCTTAGAATTGTGGAATACTGCTTGGGAATGTTAGACCCAACCCGTGCCGTTATTCCCATCGCCATAACTGCCTTTTTTCTGGCCGTTATCAGCACAAAGCTCATCTACGGGGACTGGAGAACAGCGTGGACGGCGGCAGGTTCCTTTGCAGCGCTGGCAGTGTTTGTGATAGCGTGGATCCAGATGGCGATCGGTCGCTAATTAGTTCCACCTGGTTAAGGATCCGTCCAGCTATCTCTTCCACCTTGCGGACGATCGCCTTTCCAATGTCGATGACATTGAGGTGCTGTCCGCCCTTTGGCCGGGATAGTTGAGCGAGGATGTCCGAGTAGCCCAGTTCGTTGGGGTTAGAGGGACCCCTGCCCTATCAGAGCCAGGATTATTAAGGCTTATTTTGGGGTTATTTATGGGGGCGGCGGAAGGCCCACTGGTTTGGCCGGCTGTCAAGCGCACGGATACTAATGCAAGAACCCTGGGATCGGAAAAAGATGGACCTTGAAATTCGGAACGCTTTATACGTACATCTCGTACGGATAGTTGCCGATCGATCGGCTGGTGATTCCCAGGGGCTTAGGCCGAGTCATACCTGGACTGCATTGTGTTTCAACCTCACCAGGGACCTGCCAATAAATGCCGCTGCTTCTCACATCCAGGCCCCCGTCCCATCCAGATGGTGTCTGTGGATGCATACAAGTAGACTGCTACGTATGATGGTAACCCTAACATCCTCGGGCGATACCTATCCACAGGTCACATGCCCGGATTTTCTTTCAGTTGGCCAGCTTCTTGCTTTAGCTGATACCTGGCATTGTGTTTTTACGTCGCAAGATTCTAAGTACAGCGCACGATGTAAACCCTAACGCCACCCAGGCCCCCGGGTTTGGGATCCATGAATCAGGGCTGGCTAGCGGATTCGCAACCAGAACCCTCCCGGAGCCGCCGGATATCTGCTGGCCACACATACATTTACATGCGCTGAGTCGACGCCCACATGGACGGAGTGCAAGAATCCTGTTACCAGAATTGCACCTTTGAGACACGACCCACACAGACTTGTGATTGTACACGATGCTTGGCGGCCACCAGGTTAGTTACATGTGCTCGCCGTTATCACGCCCTTCCTAACACCACGGCTCTCTAATATTCTTGAGCCCCCCAGGTCGCGACGGTGATCATGATGATCATAGCGGTCGCAGCGTGTTCCGGACGCTACTATACCCGGGCAATTAAGGAGCGACAGCACACATGGATAGAGTATCTACTGGTTTGTGGTGTTGTACGACTCCATTCTGTTCTAACTATCTTCCCACCGCCGACTGATTCTGGCGTCTGTCTCTAATAGGTACTGCACCTCGGCAATTCCGCGCTGCAACTTCGGATGTACGAGCTCCTGGGAACCGATGATGCCGCTGAATGGGTAGAAGCCAAGAAGGTTTGGACTTTGTCAACATCCCCGACAATGGCGGAAGCTAATGCCCGTATAGCTTTTCTTCTCGGGAGCGTTCCTATACTATGGTTGTCTTTGGAGCGTCAAAATCGCCATTAACCTTATGCATATTCAACTTACCGAAAGGTTGCCGGCAGCGCGCGTGTGGGCGGTTCGTTGTCTCTGGCTGTTAATCGTCACATGGCCCTTGCTCTATGTGGCGTTCCTTCTCGGTTGTTTACCCGTTTCGAGGAATTGGTCTGCTGTTGGTGAACCGTCATGTCCTGATGGCGTAGACAAATGGGACTTCGTACGTTTACGCGACTTTCTTCCAAATATCTTGTAACATCACTTACTGATTGCGATATAGTGGGGAACAATCGGCATCCATCTACTCACAGACCTTTTCCGTATGTTGCCCATAATTTTTACTTTCCGGTTGAGGTTTGAGAAGCCTGGAAATTTGTTGAGATGTTCTGCTCCAGTGGCTGATAACATGTCGCAGTTTGTGTGTTGCCCTTTCCAGCGATACTAAAGTTAACGGCACGGCGTCTTCGCATCGCTATCTGTATATTGTACGGTCTCGCCATCGTTTCAATCGCGGTCACTGTTTTCCGCACAATTCTCCTCGCGACCGACGTGGGGCGCAGCATGGCGAGAGTCAATCTTCTCAGCGCAGTCGAACAGACCACCTGCATTCTCGTCGGCGTTTTCCCTGGCATGTCGTCTGCCTTTACTCGGAAGTATTTCATGGGCGCCTCGATCCCGGGTTACGGATTCACCAACGTAGCCAAACGACACTCTTCCAAGAAGGATACCCAGACGGACATGCCACCTTCGCTGGAATTCACCGAGCTGGGTTCTCAGTGCCACACAAGGAATTCATTTGGAGACGATCCAGGGAACACTAGTGGATGTGACTCGGTACACCCTATGGTTAGTCCTAAAGAGAAATAACTGACCCGCGGGTTCATGCCGGCAACCGTTCCCGGTCGTCCATGGGACGTGGGATTGTAGGGTGTTATCGAACCTAGGGTTCGGCAGCGGAACAATAGCTGAAACCTTAGCGTAAGGCAACACCCCCACCAACGTGCCAGCCCATCAACGCGCCACCCATTTTTGAAGCCATCAACAACACAACCTTTCAGCACAAATAAGAATATCTCAACAACCACTTAATTAATTAATTCCACAATAACCGCCACGCACAATAATGCATTCCGAATCATAATCGCCATCTTCTTCACTTTCGGAAGCCTCGTTTTGCTATTGATTTCGCTAAGTGACAGCGGAAGGTTCTTTCGCAGGGGCTTCCAGCCTTACCTCTACCTTCCTGACCGAAATTATTTTTACGAAGTCCCTTATTTAACTCGGGCTGTATTACCTTTTTACGCTTTTTAGGTTTCGCTTTTTTATGGGCTGCAGTTAGTTGATTGTTATGAAATTCGGTGGCGGAAAATTGGGTAGTTTTTTCATTAAGAGCTTTTGCGAACTTATATATGCGCCGATCAGTAGGTGGCCTTTCCGTATGTAGGGTGCGCTACGTATGCCCCAGCTAGCTAACAGATCAGCTTCCTTTCAACTCGGCTACGGATGTTACTAGCATTGGTTTAGCAAGTTCCCTCGGGTTCCAACTTTGAATTAACCGAACCTATCAGCTGCAACGGGATTCCTAACGCTATTTCGTAGGGGATTTAACCATCTCCTACATCTATTCCAGCCAGGAACCTTTCTAACTTATATATAAACAAAATCATACTTCCGCTCATTTCGCACATCTTCAGCTTGAACCACATTACTACGGTTTATATTGCTATCACCTAAATTAAACCAAAATAGAAAGGGTAATTCACAAGCCGTTCACGGAGCTTGCTGAGGATCATCTGAACATTCTATGCTAGAAGATTATTGCCAGACCACCAGCAACCAATCCAACAGCTAGGGCTGTTGTCAGCGTTCGACCTTTCACCCCTCTCAGCCCAGAAGCGTCAGAAGTTCTGGACTCTGATACGGTAACCGGAGGGCCCCCGCTGATAGTCGGAGAGGTAGATATCGTGGGGCCGATGGAAATCGGATCGATAGGCGATTCCGTTGAAGAAAATGTCGTCCCTGTCAGGGACCTCAACGTCGTCTCCGACGCGGGCGGCGAGAATGTCGCAGTCGCGGTAAACTCCTCGTAGGTCGACTCCGCTGCAGCAGAATTGGTGGCGGTCACGGTCAAGTATGACGTAGTCGTAGTCTGGCCCGATGTCACGGCCAAAGCCTCGATTTCGGTATAGTAAATCCAGTAATAATAGTAATATGTCCTGCAGAAGTAAGCTTTGGTTTTCGTAGGTTAGGTGTAATAAAGCAGCAAAGCCTTGATCGAAGCCGCAGAAAGCTCTGGCATAAACGGGAATAGCAGCCTGTCCCACTTACCACCGAACCGTGTAGTAATAGGTGTCATATTCCGGATATAGCGTCGTTGTTGGAGGCGATGTCACCGTTCGATACACAGTAGTTCCGTCGTCGTCTACATAGGCTGTGCAAGCACTGTTCGTGCAGCACACCGAGGATTCTTCCCATGTATATCTATAGCAATGGTTTCCCAGATCGCAGTAGGTCCCGTCATCACAGCATTCGCCACCATCCGGCACGCAGCCATCCTGACAGCAATAGTTTCCCGGATCACAGTAGCCCCAATTAAGGCAGCATTCGCCACCATCCGGCATGCAGCCGTCCTGACAGCACGCCAATCCGGCAGCGCAAGGGGCATCGGGGCAGCAGGTGTCTTCTGGGTCAATGCAGTAGCCATAGCGACAGCAGTTCATGCTGTCGGGACAACAGCTCCCGAAACCTGGATTCATGTTAAACGACAAACTTGAAAAATGGCAATGTCAATCGCGCCACTTACTAGAGCAGTACCCGTAACCAGCGTCGCAAGTTTGACGCTTCACGTCCAAAAGACCGCGCTCAGCGATGATGGAGGTGCCATTGACGGCGGGCTTGATGTGGCCCACGGGCTTCGGGTATTTGTACGTGTGGGCATTTTCTCCTTGTCGAGGGCCGAGGCTGAAGGGGTCGACGAACCTTCCCTCAGCCAACGAGACTAAGAGGCATATGCCCGCAACGGAGATCGAAACGAGTTGAACCATTGAGGGCGATTGTTCAGGCCAAGATTCTGGTGTCAAAAATGAAAACGATATCGACTTATTTGCTCTTCGACGTTGCTTGCCAAACACCTCGTCCGGTGAGGGAGCTTGGACGACTAAGTAGTAAACCATGCGTAAAATAGGAAATCCGGCTCGATCAGCCTTCCCATCTTGGCTCTTTGTACCCTGAGGCCAAGACGCTGCTCTTGACAATGGCGTGTGTGCCGAAGACACTCATGAACGCTTACAGGACGCCCAACGCGCCTCGGCTGCCCAAAACCAGCCATTCCGTGGCCGAGAAACACAGCAAAACCGAAAGGTCGGCGGTCTCGACGACGCCCCCCGGATTAGTCGGCTGCGCCGAGTCGGAGTGGGAGCCTGAAGATATAGTAAGCGCTGCGCAGAACCTGTCGGTGAGCTGGTATATTAACGAGACCATCACATGCCTCCGAAATAATCGCAAGGCTCTGGGACGCCACACAATTAAACGTTTCCGCCCCTGATTGGACCTGCGCCTCATAGGGGCTGGTGGGCTGACGAGGGGTAGGTCAGCCGATCTCTCCTTGCATGTCTCTGCGATGGTCATTGGCCAGCTCCTCGTAGTCCTAGTGTCCCGCCCACGTCGGATTTGGGGTATCACGTATTATTTATCCCAATTCGTCGCTTGTCGCGGGGAGGGGGCTAAACCGTCGCATGACGTACAGCATCACCGCTCCCGGAGCTCAGATATCTCCCGACGGGCACCTCCCTCTTAGCAGCTCAGAAGCCGCTCACCGCGGAGTCTCGCCATAATTAAGGTCCGTTTCCGCTACTACGGACCCCGTCGACCCCATGTTATGGGCCAGCGCCCTAGCCAAAACGGACGGGTTGGGACGAGACTAAGATACAACCGGACAGCGGGATGTTACATGACTTGGATTTAGTATGGACTAGGAGATCATATAAACTGTTATACATCTTATCAGACTTAAGAGATATCATTAACCTTATGGAGAGCAGGTCTCTTTTGTAAGGTTATTGCTGAGCCATGAGAGCAGCCCTAAGATTTCTATTTGGAAATAGCTTCTGAAGATTCAATATATTAACACAATTAAAAATATTGAACATTCTAACATGTTGTTGTGACGGCTATGTAGCTTAACCAACTATTAAACCTAGTCGTACGGTGTATGTTAGCAGTAGTATCGTGGAAGTCTAAGCAACTAATGTACGTACTAGTTACGTCCGGTAATAGCAGATAACCGTAAGTGATCTGGGTAACCAAGCTTTATTGCGAGCTGATGCTATCGATTATAGAAGTGAACGTTCTGAATATATTGAATCCAAAGTACTTATGTGAAGATACGGTCTGCAATTCGGGGTACTGCTGTTGTTCTAGTGACCCCCCCACTAACAATTCCTTTAGTAGCCACCATATCCTAACACGCCCTCATGGCTAAAGGGATTTTTGCGCTGCCGTTGAGGTATTCAGACCTCGCCGGCGCCCTCAAGCCTTCATACTTCCGTCCTAACGTTCTCATTCTTCAGTAGCCAGCCTGGTACTTCTTGGGAGGCTGGCCGTACAGGTCTTCCAAGCCGTCAGGAATGAATTAAGCTTCGTATACCTGACCCTTCTGCTTTCCATCGTGAGATTCGTCGTCGACATCGTTGCTCCTTTTTGCTCCATGGGGGCTTGCCATCTCGATCGTTCTCGGCGTTGTGATTCTGTGCCTTCGACTTCTTGCCTTTGCTTTCCTTGCCTCGGTCCCGAAATTCGGCGATTTCGCTCGACAGCTTGGCGAATGCCTTTATCAATTGCTTTAGGCTAAGGCTTTCGGTCGTATTTTCCTCAACCATCGTGGCTATCTCCTCCTTGTTCGTTGCTAACCATTGCTGGTCAAACTTCCTCGTTGCTAACCGTCGCTGGTCAGACTTCCTCGTGTGCCCTGCTGTAGGGTCTTGTGCCTTTCCGATAGGCCTCCGTTGCCTTCCAATAGGGACTTCCCAATTGCTTCTACCCTCGAGGCGATTTTCCTTCGAGAACTTCGGGTCGAACGCGTCCCAATTCAGGTAGGTGGTCGTCGACGGTGACTTCGCTCTCTTGCTGCCATTGCCATGCTTCAGGTCAGCCAGCTTCTGCTGCAGCTCCTTCAGCAGTTCTTTAAGTGACTTCGCCATGCTAACTGCCTCCTTCCACAGCTAGTGTATCTCGTTGGTATCCCGTAACTCCTTCATCAGTACCTGATACGGCAATGGTCGACCTCGTGGCCTCTCGAACCGATCCTTCCAGTGCTTCGTCGATCAACTTTAAGGAACCTTCCTACCGGCTTCAACAAGAGGCATACGCCCACTGCGCCGACGACCCCCAAACGGTACCTCGCATTGCGTACAAAATGGGGTGGTTCTGGATGTTAATTGACGGAAATCTAGTCAAGAGACGACCAGGAAGATGCTACCATGTGAAGATACGGTCTGCAATTCGGGGTACTGCTGTTGTTCTAGTGACCCTCCCACCAACAATTCCTTTAGTAGCCACCATATCCTAACAACTTAAAATATCCTAGGTATTATAATAAAAGATATGTAAATGTTAAAACGGATTTATAATGAAATAGAATTTTGATAATATCAAGTTTAAAGAAATTTGATTTTAAATATTTATAACTAGCGCCATAGAGCCTTCACAAGTTCGTCCCAGAGCCCTCGTCGCCCTCATCGCTCTGATTCTTATTAAACATGGTTCTGGTTCCTCCGCCAACTCCATACGCAATGCTCCGGACCTTATGCTTTTCGAACCGTAATATCCTCCGTTTGTGCGTTGCCTTCGTCTCTCGTTACACCCTGCTAAGAGACCTCTACCTTTCCTTCGGGGCTCTGGCATGTTAGGCGGGGAGTTGTGCTTCACGTCGAAGACTTTCTCGCGTGCCCTGGTGAGCGACTTGAACCTCTCGCTAAGGTCTCCGCCGCCCTGCGTAAAGCCTTGTGCCTTTTCCTTCATGGCCCCCTTTCTCCTTGCTAACCGAATGCTCCTTCAGGTTACCTCGTTGCTAACCGAGCCCGCGGCAGATTTCCTCACGGTGCGGTGATTAACTTCCACGGGCCCGAATGATCCGCGCTGAAGCTGCAGCAGGCTTTCTCTTCTATTGTGGGCAGCGAAGCAACAGGTCCTTTTGTCGTATGAATAAATGCTGCTCGAAGAGAGATATCATATGCCTCGTATAACTTTTCGAGATGCCTATTAAGATGCTGTATAAAGAATTAGCGTATATTCTACTTCCGATAATTAAGTAGTTGTCTCGGAAAAGGGCCCCCCTATTGAGCCCATAAGAGCTTCAGGGATCATTCGGAACAACGTTGATCCTCTCCGGAGCCCTATATCAGTGGATTACCCACAACTAGCGGGGTGTACCCACTTCCTGAATTGACCCACTTTCTGAATTAGAAATTGTAACGGCAGCCAATATTAGAAATTCGATAATAAAACCAAGTTAAGATATAAAATTAAGATCTTTTAGGATAATATAAGGTAATTTGTAGATAATGTAATAAAGGTAAAAGTTTCCTTATATACGTGCTATAAAACGTATAAAAAGTGAAAGACTAAAATTAAAAACAGATATAAAAAATTAGTTTCATAAGTGCATTTTTATATAGAATTAAATTTTCTATAAAATTAATAATTATGTAAGATAATAAAACCATGATATGTAATACTAGAACTTCATAATATTAACGTAATAATTTTTAATATTTTGTTAAGTTTATACTATGAAATTAAAGAATATAAAAAAAGTTTTAGAATTCGAATTTATACGTGCATTGATAATTAAAATAATATATATTGCGTAAATGTAAGCGTAGTTTAATATATAACACAAATTCCAAAAAGTACAACGTTTTAAAAGCCTTAAAACGGTAAAATATAAATGTTCAAGTATTATTAAAAGCATTAAATCTTTATAATACTAATTAATATGCTTATTCAAAATTTAAAGATCTAAAATAGTATTATAACATATAAAGATTATTTAGTAACAGTTTATTAATGTAAAGTAAAGTAAATATACAATGATACGTTGTAATAAAATATATATTTATAAATATAAATTATTTAGAAACTATATAAAATTTTAAATTATTCCTTAATATACAATATTCGAAATTATATTTGATTTATACACTGGTTAATATAAGATAAATATATGTCGATTATAGCTAAATATTTAAAGTTTTATATTTATTACAAATTTTAAAACACGGATATTTGTATCGATAGTGTTATTAATATAAACATAGCATTTAATTACTTTATAAACTTTTAACGTATCTTATTATAATTATAGGTTACTTTAAAACGTATATTTAAACTTATAAAACATTTATACCAATTATAATAAACAAAACAGCCTGTTTTTTAAAATAAAACTTATCGAATTTTTATGTTAAATGAATTTAGTTTTAAAAATATAAAACAAAATATAATATTATAAATATTATTAAATACTCATTTCCTAACCTTTGCATTATAGTCGATAATATATATATGTATTTTTATCATTTATATTAATTAGAATAATTTATTTTCTCTGTATTTTCTTTGTATTTTTTGAAATTTTTCAAGTCGTATTTGTTTTTGTTATATAAATAAAAATCCGCAAGGTATATAGGTATTCAAATAAAGATTTCGGTTTGATACCCATTTTAAATTAAAACTATTTATTTGGCTGGTATTATTTACAATTCTTTTCACTGTATCAAACTTAAATAAAACGTTAAATATAATTAATGACGTTACCCTTTTAAGCGTAATCTTATTTTATATATAAGTAATAGCTTTTAAAGAAGTCGTATATAAACTATGGGATCTTTTATGTATTTATTCATTTAGTTATAGACTTTCTAATATTGCGTAATTTGCTGAGAAATCGATTCAGGAAGTGGGTAAATTCAGGAAGTGGGGGCACCCCTCTAGTGGGATCACCGGGTTTCTAGCTTTCTAGATATCAGACAAGATCAATATATCCTCAAGAGATGTGCATCTGCTCCCTGGTAAGTGTGACAATAGTGAAGCTAATACGGCCGCGGGCGTATATGAGCAACATCAGCTCTTTTAAGGTAGGTGGCAAATCATCAATGCGGGACGGCCTCAGCGAAACCGTCAAGGCTGCTCGCAAGGCTTGTTGGGAATATAACGAACCGGATTGACAACTACCTAGTCTCAATAACATGCCTTGATATAAGCGAGGATGCCTCCCCCATGTTTCTTGATCACCTCGCAGAGTACGGTATAGATATGGAGGTGGTAAAATTCCTCAAAGAATTTGGTGGTAATAAGACACGACCCCAAAGAACAAAATCATAATACGCATAAAAATGGCGGCAGCGTACGGCATACAAGAAGACAACTTATCAGTACGAGTTATTTATTAAGGAATAAAAGCCGATAGGTCATCCGAAAGGAGATCTAATGACAGAAATAGCGGCGCTGAAGTATTTACTATTCGTCTATTGAAGGGAAAGAAGAAAAGGGGGAAACAAAAGAACTTGGCCATGCCCAGGTCTGTTTCAACTTAATGCCTTGGAACTCAGGAAAAATGAGGTGGTAGAATGGTTGTAAGGGTGAGCTAGTGTAAACTAGAGAAGTAATTTTCGCCCACCAACGCGAGGTACGCTCTCGACGTTCAAAAATTGAAAAACATACACAGGCGAACACATCATCACCACCCCAACCACCATCACAACCATCACCATCACCATCGCCATCATCATCATCATCATCATCATCATCACCACCACCAGCAGAACCGATACCATCGTCCTTTTTGATTATTATCATCAACACGACATTACCAATTATTAATTATGACCGAAGAATTCGACTTCGAAGCGGCCATGGGCCAAATTAAATCAGAAATAAATGACGATAAGACATTCTCGATGGCCCTCCGCCGCGGCCTTATAGTAGCGAGAAATATATCATCGAGTATTCCCCCCCCATATTTGAGATCGGCACAGCACTTGAAGCTTGATCTGTGCCATTTCATATGGGACCGAGAAAGTAAGTGGGCTCGTCCTCGTCAGCCATGTCTAGATCCAGGACGTGTCATACCACGCCGCCGCCGACTGTCTGCTAACACCTCGGTGATTACACAGTTGTCAGCGACGACATCCCTTCGTGGATGGGCGAGTATGGTAAGGCGAACGCCATCGCCGACCCTGGCGAAAAGGTCGTCGACCAGTATAAATTCCAAGCCGCCCAGCTAGCGGCCCGCTCCTCGGCCGACGAGGCCATCAAGATTATCGCCAATATCGAGAAGGAGGGCGCGCCCCCGACTCGGACGGAGCAGCCCCCTACACGGCCTAAGCCTCCTACCGAGACGAAGGCCGCCATGTCCGCGAAGCCGGCTCTCCCGTTCGGGCCCAGCTCGGGCACCCCGCCGCCTGCTGGCGACACGGCGCCCCCTCTGGAAGCCTCCGAAGGACATCCCGAGCGCCGCCCAGAGGCGCGTCCGGTTTCGTCCCAAGCTCATACGAATCATCCGCCGGCTTCGAGCGCGGCTTCAGCTGCCCCGGCGCGACGCCCCGCAGGCCTCGGCGCCTCGATCCATAATTTTAACAGGCCTCGCCCGCCGCCCACAGCGCTCCCGGACCTCGACTCCACGTTCGGCGCCATGCCTAGAAACTGGGACGAGGTCAGCCCGGAGCTGCCCCCCGCGCCACCCGCCCCCATTCATGGCGGGCCCGCGCCGATACTTAACCTCCCGATCCGGGGCGACCGACGCCCGCAGGGTTCATCTAGGAGCGCCGCCAAGGCCCCGCCGTCTCGGCGCGGCGACGTGGCGGCGAGGACCAACGACGACGACGGCCTCTGGGTCGGCCGGGACGGCAATCCGCTGCCGAACCTGCCGGGCTGCAAGGGAAGCGACATTCCCCTTCCCGCCGGCGTAGAGCCGGACCGCATCCTCACCGCCGAGACCAAGGACAAGCTCAGCAGGATGCTCGGCGTCTTCTTAAAAATCGTGCGGGAGGGCAGCGGCCCCAACCGCAACGCATACAAGCTCCGCATACAGGAGCACCACGCCCTCGAGGGCCTGCCCCGCGAATTCCGGCGCCACCTCCGGGTCCGCGCCCACGCGGTCCTGGCCGACGCCCTCCGGAAGTCGGGCGTACAGGGCCAGCTCCTTCCACTGGTCGAATTCGTCGCCGGCTGGTTCCAGTCGCGCACCGACGAGTTCGCCTCGGATTCCCGCAGGCTGGCCGAGCAGATGGCCGGCCGCGACATGTACCCCAGCGGGCTCAAAATACCCAGCAGCGACAAGCCGCAGACGGCCGCCCTGGGTAGCTATGTCAAGGACGGCGCCGGTAAACCGTCTTCCGCCGCCGGCGGGGCCACCGATGGCCGGCCGACCAAGGACGACCTCAGAAAGGCCCTCGAGGGCGTCTGGGCCGCCCACGCCGCCGCCTTCTCCGGAATACCAGAGGGCAAGAGATCCGGGCTGGCGGAGCGGTTCGCCTCCCTGGCCTTCACCCGCGGATCGGTCTTCACCGTCCCCGGGATGCTGCAGAGCCTGGAACAGAAGGTCATGTGGCCGGAGAGGATGCAGATCCAGTTAAGCTCCAGGGCCGAGGAGCACGAGCTCGTCTCCAAGCTCTGCTGCTACTTCGTATTGGAGGTCCTCGGCGTCGTCCCCGCCGAGGAGCGCGGCAAGATGGACCGCTGGATCCAGAGGCAAGTGGAGGAATTCCGAGAGGCCTTCGAGGGACACAAGGCCCAATTGGCCAGGCACAGCTCGGAAGCGAGCGCCGCCATGAACGCCCGCCATACGGTCGAGGACGTCAGCATCGTCCCCGTCGGGGCCGCCGGCGCCCGGGGCGATGGGAAGAATCAGAGGTTCCTCGTCAACGAGATCCTCGTCACAAATCCCGCCGCCGGTTCCGCTCCCCCGGACTCCGACAAGGGAGAAGGATCCCGCAAGGAGAGCGAAGAGGCCGAGGCCCAAGGGGAGAATAAGTGGGTGGAGGTGAAGGAGAAGAAGGCGAACAAGCCAAAAAAGGGGGGCAAGTGATAATAATATCGGTTTGTGAGGATGGGTGGCGATATTGAAAATTTGGGGGGAGATGTCTCGGGCGCGGGTCGCGCGCGACCGCCTATTCGTAATTAATAATAATAATAATAATAATACTTACGTCCTGATTATGATTCTCCGCCTCGGCCTCTCCGCGGGCGCTTGTTGATTACGCGTCACTCTTCGCCTGGTGATCAAGGAGGCGGCTTGGTCGAGGCCCTCTACCCAGTCCTTCCTGTTCTGCTCTGACCGCATCGTAGCTAACATGTCGATTTCTCTTTCAGGTCCTCTCGGACGACAGCGCCGTAACGACCCCCTCTCTCTCCTCTCACCGCGAACGGGCACCGCGTCCTAAAGACGCTTCTCCCGTGAAGTGATTAAGGGAGCTTCGCGGCCTTCCTATAGGCTGAGCTGATCCTCCGTCAGATCTGCTCCTAGACGCCCTCACACCGAGCTTACCGTACCTTCGCCTTTCCGCCCTGCGCGCGCCGCGCCAACGACCCTTCCCCAAGCGGTACCCCGAGCTTAAGCGCAAGACGGGTGGGTGGGACGTTTCCCTCGGTTAATATCAGTGAATGGACGAACAACAAGATGCCACCACGTCGGCAGATGCGTTTGAGTTCCTGTCATAGCTCTTCTGTATAGGTACTAACCGACCTGTGAATAGCTACATAGTACACTCCTCCTTGCTGACATATGGCCCGTCGACACCTTCGTTCCTGCAAACCTAAGGATACCGATTAAAGCCCCTTTGACGCCCTCGGAAATCACCAGCAGCTGCCGACGCGCCCTCGCCGACCTAGGCATGCCGCGAATCCATTCACGGAGGCAGCTAGTCCCCCCGAGACCTCGGAACCTACCTACCCACCCACCCCTATTGTCTGGGTCGATGGCACCTGCCCGTCTTCTGCCCTGACATGGGCACGGGTGCGGGATCGTGGAATGAGGCAAGCGCGGCCAACCCCGGCCGCGAGGAAGTAGCGACGGCAGACAGAAGGCAGGAGCCGCGACGGGGTGGGGAAAGGTCTGAAGTCGCCTACACCTTCCCGGTCCAGTGGCCATTCTTAATAGCGACACGCCGTCCCCCCTCCCTCGCTCTTCTTCTTCTTAACCCACTCGCGCGCATTTGAAAAGCAAGAACTATAGGAAATATCTGACATCCATCCATCCTATCTTCCGTCCGTCGAGATTGCACCGTCTTAAGTAAAAAGGCCAATATGCTGCCGCGATTACAATTAACTTCGAGTCAAAATAGCCCCATAGAATTCCCGCACAGGTCCAACGGCTTCGCGGCCACAGCGGACGTCCCGGTGATGGATATGGAGATGCGCCAAAAGCTGCGGATGATCAAGGACGTGCCGCTCTACGGCTTAGACATGCGCCTGATCGGCGCCGCGAGGCGGCGCTCAGCCCAGGGCGGCGGGCCCAACAATTCAGCGAGCCTCGCCCTCCTCCTAAGCGCGCCGGGAATGGCCATGGCCGGGGTGCTGCTCCACAGCATGCCCAAGGTGCTCATAGAGGGCATCGTGAGGCGGACGCTCGGCGTCCAGCTCTACCTCCCGCCCACGCACGAGATGGCGCTGCCCAATCCCATCTACGCCGACGACGGGCCGGGCACCTACGTCGCGGTCATGGCCATCTGCGGCCGGATGGGGAGGTTCCTCACCAAGGGCGAGCTCGGCTCGCTATGCGACAAGATCAAGAGGTACATCGAGGCCTTCGAGACCTGGCAGGACTGCCCCGACCCCGCCAGGATGACGCCCGGGCAGAGGGCGCTGCTCCAGTTCGCGAGGGACGTCGACAGGACGTACTACCCGGCCGCCGCGGGCGGGGAGCCGGTATTCCTGAGCCCCGGCAGGCTCCCCAAAGTCAGGTGCCTGCTCGCCATGTTCGAGGCCTGGCGCGCGGCCGCGACGGGCAGCAAGCCGATCGCCCAGGCTCCCCAGTACGTCGGCTGCGCGGCCCGCTCCATCGCGGCGAGGTCGAGGAGCCACGCGCCGCCCCTGACGCACCCCGAGTCCAACTACACGTGGTGGCTCACGATGAGCTGCCTCCGGCACATGAGGCTCGCGCCGGACGTCCTGCTCATACCGGCCACGCGCAACTGGGAGCCCCAGCAGCTGCCCATCGGCGAGATCCTGGTGACCTGCCTGGCGGACGCCCGGGTCGAGGACGGCGGCGGCTTCAACGCCGGCCAGCCCGGCGGCACCACCGACAAGATAGCCAAGGACCCGAGAGACTGGGCCCGCGACCGGGAGTCGGCCATGGAGCGCCGCAGCTACCTGACGGACAATCTCAGGGAGTCCGACGAGAGCATGCAGCGCCGCGCCGACGTCCTGGAATCCATCCCGGCCCTGAGCCGCGACCTCTACGGCCTCCTGGGGGACATCATCACCCTCGAGGCCGAGGCCAGGGAACTGCCGGATCCCCGGAGTCTGGGGGACGGCGGGGCGCCGCCCGGGGAACACCCCCAGATCGCCAAGGCCCGGCTGTACCTGGATTTCGTCGAGGCGGTTAAGAATATCCTCGGGGGCGGCGGAGACGGCGCGTCCCGGACCGCCCTCGGCCATGATGATGGTTGAGCCACGCCCGACCGGGCCAGATATACCACGACCGTCATTACTAGTATATACTTTAAGACGTTGCTTTTAGATAAGCCCGAATCCTTACTAGCTCTTATTATTTTAATTTTAATCGAATAGAGAGCTATGATTGTTTATGGAACGTAATCATTCACCGCGTGACGTTTCGGCGCCTGGGTGTCGGCGGCTTTGATTTAAGTTTGGCGCGTACGGTTATGAATACGTTTGAAAATCTACGAGTAACGTGAGGGCAAACCGAATAATCACTTTAGCTGCTTGGACAAACCATTACCATCGTGTCTTACAACCCGCCCTTCCCGCAGCTTCTTTCGTCGCTCCTCTTCCTGTTCTACCTACGTCACACCCAATACGCACTTCTCATAAATACCCTACCGTTTCACGTCTAAGCAGCACCGACTTGCTGATTTGATGCGCGTACAGGACACCATGTCTCCCCCCCGAGATACTAATAATAATCGATCATCGGCCATCCAAAAGGCGGTCGACGCCTGCCGGAGGCCTACGAATACCACGTACCTCCTCACGGGCCCGCCCTCGTCGGGCAAATCGATCGCGTTCCCGGCCGCGCTCGCCGGGGGGAGGTCGACATTCGTCATCTGCGTCCAGATGAGCGAACGGACCGCCCGAAGCAGCGCCGCCTACGCATCATCGACGGTCGCCGCCGCCGGCGGCCCCAGCATCGCGTGCCTCGGCGATCGCCAAGCCATCGCCGGCACCAGGCCCGCCCGCGCGCTGACCTACGTCTCCTATAAGTGGTTGGAGCGCATGGCGACTAACTTCCCGGCCCTCGCCTCCATACAGACGCCGACCAGACTCCCGACGGACCACCCGACGGACTATTCGGCGCCGCGGGACGGCTGGCTCCTGTTCTTCGTTCTCGACGACGTCCACGCGCAGACCATGGACCAGGAGCTCGGCTACCTCGCGCTCCACCGCGTCAGGCGGGCCGCCGAAGATAATAACTGCAAGAGGTTGCCGCTGAGGGTGGTCCTCGCCACCTCGTATCCCCACCCCGACACGCTCCGCGGCCGTTTCGGAATGAAGGATCCCGTCTGGGCCGCCGGGGCGACCGTGAGCCTCGGCGACCGCGGCGGCGGCGACGACGACGACGCCCGATTCGGTTACCTCCGCCACCGCGTCGACGAGTGGGTATCCCCGGCCATGTTCGTAGCGGGCTGCAAGCTCAAGATCGCCGAGATATTGGCCGACGATCCCGCCGCCCGCATCCTGCTCTTCGTCATGTCCGGCGACCAGGCCGGCCAGATAACGGCCGACCTGCCGGAAAGCCTGAGAGGGAGGTGGTCCGCGGCGACGGACGGCGCCGACGTCTCCAAGATCGAGGGCGGGCCGGGCCCCGGGCTCGTAATCCGCACGCCCGACTTCGCGGCCGCCGCGCCCCTCCGCCGGATCGGGCACATCATATGTCCCCACAGCGCGACGGCGCGCGTCTTCGACAACGACCACGGCCGGGAGGTCGAGAAGCTGGTGCTCCTGAGCCGGGACGAGCTGCAGTTCGTGCGGGACCACTCGTCCGGGAGCAGGCCCCGGGTCCACCACATGTTCTCGGAGGAGGTCGCCCGCGACGCCGAGGAGGGCGGCGGCGCCCTGTTCATGGACGGCGACTGCCTCGAGTACTGGCTCCGCGCGCTGCGCGTGCTGGGCCCCGCCGCCGTCTCGCAGGAAAGCCTGCTGCGCCTCCACCCCGCGCTACAGCGCACCGAGTGGGCCCTGATCCGCCTGCGGCTCCTGGGCCTGATCAAGTGGGGAAACGACGCCGTACCCGGGCGGGAAGCCCTCCTGACCGAGAAGGGAGCCGCCGCGCTCGAGGCGGCCGACAAGTTCGGGCTCGACATCCGCGTCGCCGCCTTCCTCGAGGAGGTGGCCCTCGACTTCGCCGACGCCTCCTCGGGAGCTGCCGAGGGCGCGAGCGAGGCGGAGTCGAGCGACGTCCTGCTCCTCGCCATCGTCACGGCAGCCGCGGCTCCGGGCCTCGTGCGCAGGGCGCCGGGCTGCGGCCCCGGCCTCGACGACGACGTCCTCGCGGAGCTCGGGATCCGCGGCCTGACCGAGATCGGCCGGGGCTGCTGGTACGGCGGGGACCACTGGGTCGACGCCGCCTACTGGCTCTCGGCGATCCGGGAGGGAGGCGACGCCCCTCACCTGCGGGGGTCTCCGAAGACCGTCACCGTCGACGCCCGGCGCTTCGCCTCCGTCTCCTCCAAGATCCGGGCCATGTGCCGACACTACGGCGCCGACTACCAGTCCCTCGTCGGGGAGGGGGACGACCTCGTAGGCGACATCCGCCACTTCGACGCCCAAGGGGAGGTGATCCGCCCCGTCGACACCATGTTCTACCGCTGGATGGAGGCCTTCAGGCACGGCCTCATATACGTGGGCGCCGACGACGTGTTCGCGGGCCGCCGCGAGGGAATCCTCGTCTCTACGGGTAAGCGGGTCGGCATCCATCCGGCGGCGCTGGTCCGCCTCGACAGGCTGGCCGAGTCGGCCGAGTCGGCCGACGAGCTGGGCTTCTACCTCGTCCACTCGGACCTGGAAAGGAGCCCGGACTCGCCGGGCGGAGTGCACGCCAAGGGAATCATGTCCCTCCCGGTCGAGCTCGTGGCCGAATTCGAGGACGCAAATCCCGAGTCCACCTTGAAAGAACGGGTGGCCTACAATTGTAATAAGCCTTGGTGAGCCGATAGGGCCTACGGCCGTCGTCGTGAGGGGGGGTGCAGGTCTTGTACTCTAGCTTTAGGTTCTCATAAAAGGTCGTCTCGTTGGCATATGCGGAGCGATTCCCGTTGATCTCTCTATACGTGCTATATTCTATGCTAGATCATTCTACCGTAGTAGTATGTAGAGTCTACGGCGCATTAGCTGTCGACCCGTTCGTGGTCGTAGTCCCAGGGCCACTAACCGAGGCCCTTTAAGGTCCCCCTAAAATCGCTTCAACCGCCTCCTAGCGTCTGATAAATATATACTGTTGTCCCGTCTATTCCTCACAGCATCTATGGGCGTCAAGGGCTTTCCAGAGGGGGGTAGAGGGCTGAGTTAAATAGAAGAGAAGAAAAGGAAAAGACAGAAAGGGGGAAGGGGGGTGGGGGGTTCGAGGACAGATGCCTAAGGTTGGCAACCAGGCATATCCGAGGCAACGAACGCGTCGAGCAGGCTGGCGCGTATCTTGCCAGCTGTACGCGCGAGAATTATTTTATTTTATTTTATCTTTTATTCCCCTTCATCCAAGAGTAGAGTACTCGACCTCTTGAATTTCGTTCTTATCCACAACTCTCGCCAATGCCAATACCAATACCAATACCAAACATCACCATCACCACCTCACCGTCACCGGCGCCATCACATTTGGCGCGTTTATTGTCTTAAGCTAATACCTGGACTCATTTTTATAAATACCATCATGTCGACCAACCGGTCATCGGGCCGCGGGCCTTATAATCGATCACCGAGGAGAGAATCGAGAAGAGAATCGAGGTCATCGGGCGGCTACGACAGAGCTAGCCGTGACGACAGATCTACACGTCTGACCACGTCGGACCCGCGCATCACAGACGCGGTCATCCAAGAAGCCATCTCCAGGAGCAGGCGTTGGGACATCGTCTTGAACCCGCTGGACGACGACGACGGCGAATATAGCCCGGCCGGGCGCCGAAATAGCCGTGCCGGCAGCAGCCGGTACGGGCGATCCCGGAGCCCGCGAAGCAGGCGATCCCGAAGCCCGAGAAGCAGACGATCCCGAAGCCCGAGAATCAGGCGATCCCGGAGCCCGAGAAGATCGCCCCGCCGCGGGGGGCACGACGGACGACGCGAGATACGCCGCTGCGCTCACTGCCAGCGCGAAGGCCACTACAGCCGCGAGTGCGTGGGACCCGTAGTGCCCATGGGCTACCTGTCGGGCACCTGCGTCGAGTGCGAGGAGACCGGCCACGTATACGGCCCGAGATGCCCCAGGTGGGAGGAGACGAAGGACACGGCGGCCATGAAGCTCATCTGGTTCCGGCAGAACAAGCCCGAGGCCCAGTCCGACACCAACCTCGCCGACCTCCTCGAGGAGAGGCTCGACGCGCGCGACGAGCACTGGCTCGGCGCCCGCAACTTCTACCTCCCCTGGACGGGCCTGTACGCCTGGAACTACCAGAGGGAGCAGGAGGATGCCCAGGGCCCGGGCTTCTGGAGGGTGTACAAGTACTCCTTCGTCGGGCGGCCCGACCTCGAGGCGCCCAGGCGGCCTTCCGATCCCAAGAGGGGCCTCTGCGCCGACGCCCGCGAAGCCATCCAGAAGCTGCGCAACACCGGCTACCCCGCCGACTCGGCCGCGCCCAGCGCCGACGTTCCTAGGACGTCCTCGCGCTGCACCGCCAGCTCTGTCGCCGGCTCGCGCTCGAGGTCCAGGAGCGTCAGGCCCGAACGCGACGCGGAGCCGGAGGGGTGCACCAACTGCGACCAGCCCGGACACGCCAGCGCCTCGTGTCCCGCGGCCTGTCGCGCCTGCGGCAGCTCCGAGCACATATACAAGTTCTGCCCGGACATGCTCGACGCCTGCATGTGCCAGGCCTATCCGGGGCACCTCCTCGAGGACTGCCAGGTCACGTGCAGAATCTAGCCCATTTTAGCTGTATTTTCCGTAAAGCGGGTCGATCACAAGTCATGCTCACCCAACGCAATGTATCTTTCGTCCGGAGTTATCGGAGTCCCTAGAACGGCTAAGATCAGCGGCAGAAATCAACAAAAGTGACGCCTCCTAAGCGACTGTTAGCAACAGTCGCTTAGGAGGCGGCACCTTGATAAATCCATTAATTCGAAGCACTTTTTATCGTTCTAAGGCGTAAAATATGGAGGGACTTCCGATTTAAGAACAGATTCGACGTGCGGCAATCACTTTCGCTGTCATACGGGCTTTGCGTGTACTGCGAGAGGTCAAAATAAAAAAGAATCGGTGATATCTACCTGCGGCGGAGAGAGAAGTCCATAACCATAATCCGGGGGGTGACTGCTTCAGGGTTAGGGCTCTGGAGTAGATACGAATGATACATTGTAAATCCCCAGTTTTATTGTGTGTACTGATGTACACGTTGTCAATAAGCCATTAAGCCATTAAGAAGTTTGTCGATCTGGCCCTGATACCGAGTACGAGGCCGAATAGACACATCCGTGTCAGGTACGGTGACCCTTAGGGCCACACCAACGCCGATTTCCATGCCGCCTCCATTACCCACACACGTGGTGAGCTTCGCCATCTGGCTGCTTTTCCGCCGTTTTGACGGCTTCCGACTAGAGCTGTCGGGACGCGATTGCTGCTGCGGGGGGCGCACGAACACCGACGGGCCGACCGTGGCGTTGTAGTTGTATGAGAAACGCTACGCCTGAATAGGCTAAAGGAGTGGGACTACCTGGCTAGGATGTTTACCCTACGACGTATTACATAGCTGCCATAGCTGTCAGTTCCTAGCCAGTTCGCCCCCTTAAGACCTTACTCTATCAACAACCAGGAAAACACCCCCAATTCCAATCAATTTCGTATCAGCTCCAACCGTGATACACCTGTTAAGAGCCGAAGCCGTGGCAGACGGAAGTGTCAGACACCGAAGAAGGTCGGGTGCCCTTGTCAGCGCGTACTGAAGGCTACGATTCCATTAAGATATTAGCTGAATTCCGTTGTTGCTCTACGAGATACTGGCGAGGCATGGTGGAGGTTTGGTCGAAGATATAGACAAGAGCCTGGGATAATCCTGGAGCGTGTATGTTTTGCCATGACGGTGGTTGCCAGCGTTGGCCTTTTCTATGCTGTGGCCACGCAGCTTTTAGCGTTGCTGCAGGTAAGCGTATATTCCCCCCTAAGAACCTGAAGCGCTACGGCCCTGCGCGCCGCCTTTTACAGGATTAGGGATAGCCGCTACGGCCCAAATAAAAACTTCTAAACTTTTTGAATTATTGTTTAATTATTTTAACAGCTATTACAAAATTACCTTGTTGCGCCACGGATTATACTTGTTCTTATTTGAATATTATCAAGCTAATATTCAAATATTGTCGAAAGAAAAATGGGAGTTTAAAGAGCTTCTATTAAACACCTCCGGTAAGCCCATGTAGGGCCGACCAGGGGCTATATAAAGGGCTTCGATTAGCCTAGGTGGCTTGGAAAGGTCTTTCCCTTCTTAAGAGTTAGAGCTGTTAATGTAGCTACAAATTTCTTCCATAACAAATGTAGAAAAAAATATATTATTTAAATTAAAATAGGAAAAATAGGTTTAATATAATAATAAACGTAAACAATACTTAAACCAGAAATATACTAATATAAAATATATAGATATGATTAATAAAAAGTTACGCCTTTATATACATCGTGTCTAAAGCGGTATTTAAAAGGAATCAAATAATATAATAAAAAATATCAATATTAAAGGACTTTTAGGTAATTATAATTACTCGAAAGCAGTGGAATAGCTATTTCATTATAGTTGCAGTAATGTTATTAATATTACTAAAACAGGCAAGATATAAAATTCTGTTTAATCCGTAATTTAAAACTACTTTGGTAATTAACAGTGGAAATATTAAGGAATATAAATTAAATAATTAAAAATAAAAATAATTAATTGTAAAGCTATTTATTTAAATTATATATATATATTAGGATATTTTTACGTCAAAATATCGTATGTAAATCTTTTAATCTATTATAAAAAACTAATATAAATATAATGACTTTATATAAAAATAAACGGTTTTACGTAAAGCAGGAAAATAAACTAAAGTGTGATAACGACTTTATTACGAACTATTACAACTATTCCTATAATATGAATATCAGTTTGTAAATTAAAGCCCTCTCCGCTTAAATAAAAGATATTAAGTATGCAATATTAACAATAAAAATATTTAAATAAATAAATATTTAATTGTAATTAGCTACCATATTATAAAAAAAGTTTAAATCAAAATAAAAAGTCTAATACTGTTATTTCAAGCAAAGCTAGATATGATATAAGTATTTATATAAATATTTTTAACAAAATATTTAAAATTGTTATAAATTTAATTTGAGAAATTACGAACCGATATCCAATTATATTAGCGGTTATTATTACATAGGCTGAAGTTAATTTTATGTAAAACTTTATTTTAGATTTGTACGTACTTTATAAAGCGGTACTTAAAAGAAATTAAACAATAAGTAAAATTATTAATATTAAAAGATTTCTAAGAAATTAAAAGCAATAAAAAGCAGTCGGATAGCTATTTCCTACGTTTTCAGTAATCCGTTAAATATTATTAAAATAAGCAATGTATAAACCTTTGTTAAATTTGTAATTTAAAACTACTTTTGGAATTTACCGTCGATATATTAAGGAATATAAGTTTAATAATTATATTTAAAACCAATAAATTAGAAAATAATTTATTTAAATTACATGTATATATAAAGATGTTTTTACGTCCAAATATCGTATATAAATCTTTGAATCCGTTACAAAAAACCCATGTAAATATAAGGACTTTACAAAAAAAGAAAAAGTTTTATATATAGTATAAAGTTATTAATAAATTGTGACAATAATTTTACTACTAATTATTGTACTAGTTCTTACATTATAAAATACTGGTTTAAATATTAAGACTTTTTAAATTAAATTGAAGGTATTAAGTATATAATATTAATAATAACAATTAACTTAAATATTATAAAAATATTTAAATTAAAATAAAAAGTATATTATACAAACATTTTAAAATTTAATATAATATAAAAGGTTAAGAAATATTTAATTATTTAAAACGTATTATAATATATAAAAAGGTTTATTATATCAATCTTTATAAATAGTTTAAACTTTAATACTTTTAATATAG
Source organism: Monosporascus sp. mg162 (assembly GCA_004155945.1). Lineage (NCBI taxonomy): Eukaryota > Fungi > Ascomycota > Sordariomycetes > Xylariales > Monosporascus > Monosporascus sp. mg162. Next base: position 25,415 of record QJNY01000523.1, on the reverse strand, counting down.
TTTATAAAGTATATAAAGTTTAGAAAAAAAAATAAGATTTCGGAAATATTAATTAAACGGTTATTTAAAGCCGTTTTAAAATAGCTACTATTAATATATAGTAAAATATATTAAAAAGGTAAAAAATTTATGATATAAATAGAACTATATAAACTAAAACATATTAACTAAAATATATTATATATTATATTATATAAAACCTATTAAAACTATTACAAAATTAATGTTACAGGATATGTTTTAAATAACTACATATATATAATTATAAATATATTTCAATTTACATATTTTACTTTTTAAAAACAAATATAATATAAATGTTAAATATTATTATATTAACTTTAAATTCTGTAATTAAAATATTTAAAACATGAAAATAATACTAAATATTAAAAGTTAAATATTTAAATTATATTTTTTTTAAAATAGAACGGTATAAATAAAATTAAATAAAATAAAAAATTACTACTTTAATGTTACGAACCAAAGGCTCCCCAAGATGAGAATGCTCCTTTAGGACTAGCGCGGACGAGCTCCGGGTAAACTATAGAGCTGGCCAAGACCTTGTTGATTTAATGTAATCTAGTTGATTTAGGACAAGTGGGGTAGATCACGGTAAATCACATAGATTAAAGGCATACTTACTAAAAGATAGGAAGATATATAACGAACGGTTTTCCTATGTAAATAGCACCTAGATAGATTCGTTTTTTAGTTATTAATTTAAGTCTTTAGTTAAAGATATCGTTTTTCGATTAAGGGAAGAACCCGTAAATCTTTTTAACGAACAACTTATTAAATTATTTTTCGACTTATTATTACTTGCAAATTAAAAATCCTTCTTCGGATATTAATCATAGTTTTAACTGGTTATATGACAGGTTCGTTACATTTTAATAACTTTTTGATTAATAATCGACAAATGGTTCAAGGCCTAGTTGGGTATAAGTGTTACAAGAACAGGGGTTCCTGTCTGAAAAAGGCCAAGTTCTTGGAGGTTAGCGCGGATGCGGCTGAACTTCGGACCAAGAGGAAGACTTGGCTCTTGTAATGATCTAGTTGATCTAAGTAATCTGGCAAATTACTTAAATCACATAGATCCGCAACACACTTACTATAAAATAAAAGGATATATAATGGACAGCATTTTCGTATAAATAGCACCTACTTAATTTCGCTTTTTAACTATTAATCTAAGCTTTTAATTAAAAGCGCCGTTTTCCGATTAAGGGAAAAGTTCGTAAACCTCTTTAACGAATAAACCCTTAAATCATTTTTCGCATTATTGTTACCTACAAATCAAAACCTTATTTCGGATACTGTTTATACCTCCAGGTAAATATATAACAGGTTCGTTATATTTTAATAACTCCTTAATTAATAGCCGACGAATAATTTAAGGCCCAGTTAAGTATAAGCTTTCATAAATGTAATAAAAACGACATTACAGAACGACGTTCAGAAAACAAATAGCATATTCGATTACCGTTATTAATCAATAAGGTATTAGTAACCAAATTAAACGATTTATTACTTATCGAAAAAATCTTCTTTTTAATCGACAACATAGCACTTTCCTTTACCCGATTTCAAAAAGAACCTTTTTCCTTTTAACCCTTGCAACAACCCGTTCCGGCAAAAAACATTATAAAAATCCATAGATTTAACGTAAAGGAAAAGGAAGAAAAGCAGCTTACTAAAAAACAAAAGGGTAAGGAAAAGGAGCTTACAATCGACGAAAAACTGAACATCTTTGCAAAAAAAGTTAAAATTTTAAAAAATGAAAACGTTAAATTTATTCGGCAGCAACGGTTTTCGACCTTGCCCCTATTTAGAGCAAACAAGATTCGCGAAAGTACCGTCCCCCTTTTTAGCTATTATAAAATGCCGGAAATCAAGGGTTATAAGCCAACCCCTCCAAAACCTTATAATAAAACTACAAATATAAAAGGATTCCTGGTCCAGGCCAGACTTTACCTCAAATTCTACGAAAATTCTTTAACGGAGGATTACCAGAAAGTAATAGCCATCTTTTAGCTGCTAGCTGGAAAAGTTCTTTTATAATTTAAACCCATTATAAATAATTACCTTATAAATTACCTTAACCAGTTCTTCGACTTAACTAACTATATCTTCGGCAACTATAAACATTTTAAGGAAAAAATATAAGCTTTATTTAGAAATTCCGATAAAAAATAATATACGATTAAACAATTACATTTCTTTTAGCAAACCAAGTTAATAGCTAAATACGCGATTAAATTTAATCGCCTTACATTAATCTCTAATTTTCCAAAAAGCGCATTATTTTATCCTTTTTATAACGGCCTAAAATCGCAAGTTAAAAATAAAATATACAAAATACCCAAAACTAACCCTTTCCAGGATTATATTAACAAAACCATCATTGCCGATCGACGTACCTTCGAAAGGTACTTAAAGAAAAAAAGATCTAATAAAAAGAAAGATAACCAAAGCTTAAATAGCAAGTCCTAAAGGGACAAAACCAAGGGCAAATCCCAAAAGGAAACAAGCATTATTTCAAAAAAGCCCAAAAAAATAAATCAAATATTAAATGTTTCAGCTATAGCAAAAAAAGGCCACTACAAAAGCAAATATCGCTTCCTAGCAAAAAGGGACTCCAGGAAAAAAAGAATTCCTTAACCCCAGAAAAAAATCAGGATAGCCGAACAAAAATTAAACAACGAAAGTAAAAAAAAAAAGAAAATCAATTCCATTTCCTCCCAGCAAGAATTCACTATTACAACTACATATTACGAACAAAATAACGACCCAAAATATAAGCGTTGCCCAACTTATTAAAATCGAACGATCAAAGCCTGCAGATATCATCTAGGACAAAAAACCTCCAAGATAACTATAAAGCTAAAATACACTTATTATTTAAATAAACAGCGGTACAAAATGCACAACGAACATAGCTAGTTACGCCCCAACACGGTAATATATAATCCGATATCCCCAGGACCCAGTAAAACTCCCGAAAAGAAAAAACCAGTTCACGACTACGACCTACTCCATTTTTCCGCATATCACGACGACCACTATCTAACTTACTTCCGCGCCAAAAAAGATAATAATTATTGGCCCGGATAAAATAAGGAAACACCTACTGAACCCGACGATAAATGCAAATATATTAAAATTCCCAAATAACCGGAATACCCCCGATCTTATTACCTTCACCCCGAATCGGCCCAAAGCCGAAAAGCCATTGCACAAAAATACCTATGCTACGCACCCACACTATGCATAATGCATAAAATCTTAAACATAAAAACTAATCCTTCGGAAATCTTACCCCCAAAACCAAAACCCCTTTAAACATCGGAAACAAAAGTTTCATGATCAGTTTGCCGGATTAGCAAAAGAAAATAATTCACTTATATAAATAACAAATATTCCAAATACGCAATCAAAAGGCCCAGAAATAAAAACGCCTTTTAGCCAACAAAACCAACAAATCAAAAAACTACGTAAGCCCTCGAAACTAAGGCATCGAAAAGCTTCAACCTTTAAAACCTTACCCGAAGCAAAAACCGGACAACGCAATTAAATCGAGATTTTACTTTAGTACAAAAGCCAAATATTTAAGGCCATAATTAACTCAAAAGCAAAAAAAAACTTTATTTTACTATCAATAGGAAAAAAACATCGGATCCCTTAAAAATACAAACTAAAATTATATAAACTACTTATAATCGATAAAAACTTGTCCAAATATAAAAATGGACGAATTTTTAGGAAAATAAAAAAACTTTCAGTACAAATTTAAGGACATTTAAAAAAAATCAGGCTGGATATAGCCGACATTTTAAGATACGACATCATACTTGAAATACCGTAGCTCCGTTCCAGCAACCCTCTTATCAATTGGAAGATCCAGAAACTTTTTTAGGACCGTTTTATAACTTCCTTAAAGGGAAAATTCTAAAAAATCTATTATTTAATCCGGAAAGCCAAAGTAATGGACCCAACCGCTAAGGTCCCCCCTAAGTACCGAAAGTTCAAAAAGTTATTCAAAGAACGAACACGAAAAAAATTACCCGACCATAATTAATGGAATTACAGGATTCTTATTAAAAAAGGATACCATCCAAAACTTTACTAGATTTACTACATAAATCCAAAAAAGGCCAAAGCCTTATAAAAAAGTCTATAAAAAAACCTTAAGCGTAAATACATTCAAAAATCTAAATCTCCCGCAAAATATCCCATCATAATAATACCAAAAATAAAGAATAAAAAAATCCGAATTAACAAAAATGGAAACCCTATATACCGAAAAATCTACGACTACCGACAGTTAAACGATATTACTATTAAAAATAAATACCCTTTTACCCTTATAAATACTATAAAAAAAACATTAATAAAGCCAAGTAATTTACAACGTTAAACTTACTAAACGGTTACTACTTAATCTAAATACCCAAAAACGAAAAATAAAAAACCGCCTTTAAAATAATTTATAGACTTTACGAATACAAGATAATACCCTAGGAACTTACTAATACCCCTGCCAGTTTCCAACATATATTAATAACCATTTTGCGAAAATTGTTTGACAAATTCGTATTTATCTACTTAAAAAATATTTTCATTTATTTTAAAACCTTAAACGAACACAAAAAATATATCGCCCAAATACTAAAAGCACTTAAAAAAGCAAACCTATTAATTAATGCTGAAAAAAGTATATAACATACCCAAAAGCTAAACTTCCTAAATTTCACCATCACTCCAGAACAAATTCAAATCCAGGACTCTAAAATAAAGGCAATCAAAAATTGGCCGATTTCCGATAAAACAACCGTTACCGACATCCGTCAATTTTTAGGATTCACGGGCTACGTACGCAACTTAATCAAAGATTTCGGAAAAATCGCCAAACCCCTAACTAACCTTACCACCAAAAAATACACTAAAAAAAAATTCAAATTCCCAAAAGAAGCCAAAAAAACAATGCAAACACTCAAAGATCAAATCACCAGTACCCCGATTATGAAACTACCCAACCATAACAAAAAGAAACGACTAAAAACTAACGCATTAAATAAAACCTTAAAAGCAATCCTAAAATAACAAAAAAATAACGGAAAATAACATCCAATAACCTACTACTCCAAAGCCTTAAAAGATGCAAAATCACGGTACCCTATCTACGACAAAGAATTATTAGCAATCATTATAACACTCAAAAAATAAAAACCCTACCTCAATAAAACCAAAAAACCTTTTAATATTTACTCAAACCATAAAAATCTCACTCACTTCATAACGACTCAAAATCTTAACAAACGATACGAAAATTAAATAATTTTCTTATTTAAATTCAATTTCAAAATCTACCATATCAAAAAGTAAAGAAAACATTTAGGCGGATATCCTAAACCGAAAAGAAAATTACGATATCAAGGTCCTTAAACGACGCATACAAATACTACAACCTACAAAAAAAAATACCTTACAATTATATAAAATACTAAAAAAAACCTACTCCGGAACTTCTGGCCCAATTCAAAAGTTCCTACAATTCTAATAAACAAAAAAAAATTAAACAATTAAAAGAACGGTCCAAGGATTAACTGCTATACCATGGGAAAATCTACGTTCCACAAAAACAACAAAAGCATTTTATTAAAAAATTTCATAAAAACCCACTATATAAACATCAAAGAATCTTTAAAACAACCAAACGACTTTAGGAAAAATACGACTTTCCAAAACTTAAAAAAACCGTTAAACAGGTAATTAAAAACTATAACGTTTACAATAAGGCCAAAGCAGCCCGCCACAAACCATACGAACTGCTACAACCTACCGAAATTCTAAACAAAACATAAAACACCATAACTTAAAACTTTATTACCGGCTTACCCTTATCCAAGAACCCCGTTACCGGAATCCAGTATAACGGAATATAGGTAATCGTCGACAGACTCATTAAATATAAATATTTTCTACCCTTTAAAGGAAATACGATAACCGAATAATTAACTTACGCATTTATAAAACATTATCTCGACAAATATAAAATCCCAAAAAGGATTATTTTAAATAAAAACAAACTATTTACTTCCAAATTTAGCACCAATTTCTTTAAACAAATCGGTACCAAATTCAAATTTTTTACAGCGTATTACCCTTAAACTAATAAACAAACCGAACGACTAAATCAAACCTTAAAACAATACCTAAGAAGTTATGTTAATTACCAGCAAAATAACTGGGTAAAACTACTCCCATTAGCACAAATAACTTACAACATATTTATCGATAAAAATATGGGCATTTCACCTTATACAGCCGTATATGGACAAAACGCAAAAACTTAACGACCAAAGCAACCATTCGGTAAAGCTCCGAAAATTACCTCGATAACACCCAAAGCAAAAACGATAGTATCTAAAATCAAAACTATTTAAGCTCGCCTTAAAACTAAGCTACAATTCCTTTAACAACGGATAACTCAGTATTATAACAAAAAAAGAATTAAGGGACCAATTTTATCAAAAAAAAACAAGGTTTACTTACTACGTCAAAAACAAAACGTAACCTTAAACATCTTACAAATTAAAACCAAAAAACCCAGTAACAAACTTGATTTCAAAAAACTCGGTCCGTTTAAAATTAACGAAGTCATTTTCAAAACCAACTATCGACTATCACTACCCAAAACAATAAAAATACATCCTGTTTTCCACATTTCCCTGCTAAAACCAGCACTTAATAACACCCCGCTGGAAATAAACTTGGAAATCGAGGAAAACACCGACGAATACGAAGTCGAAAAAATACTAAACTCAAGAATGGTCAACGACAAAATCCAGTACCTAATTAAATAAAAAAACTACCTACCTAAAGATAACACTTAGGAACCCCTTAAGCACTTAACGAATACGAAAAACCTTGTTAAGACGTTTCACCGCCAAAATCCTAACCGACCGTCTCCAATACGGCCAAGGTCGCAGGCGATAACGGCCCGATCCCCAAATCCAAACCCTTAACGCCCCAGTCGAAAAAAGCAAATACCTCCATATTAGCGTTAATCTCAAAAGCAAACCGCGTTTGCTCTTCTTCTATACGACGCTACTCCTCTTTCAATTTTTCTTGCTCTTTTAATTAATCCAGCTCGTATTCCTCCTTTAATATAGCAAAAGCCTTCTTTTTTAAAACGTCTTACTAAAAATACAAGCGTTTTAATCGACCAAAAAGCTCCATCAATTTATCTTCCACTTTACGTTATTCCTTTTGTAACCGTTCTCGTTTTTCCCCAATTTTCACTAAAGAATTCATCTCCAGTACGTCACAAACTGGACGCTAACGACGGGTACAACAACTGCAACTTGGAAGGTCAATCACGAAAAAGCAATCAATTTCCCCGAAACGAATGCAATTCGAACAAAAGTTAACTTTGGAACCAAACTTCTTAATATATTCTGCACGATTATCACGCGTTTCGCGTTAATTAAATCGAGGTTTTTCCTTTCCTTTTTCTTTCTAAATACGACCTATCATAATAAAATCAGCTGAAAGTTCCCTATACTCTCTCCAACTACTAAAGGGATTACTTACGGTTCTTATCTTTAGGACAAAGATCCTTAAAAAAAGAAAATGGTATTACAAAAACAGGGGTTCCTGTCTAAAAAAGGCCAAGTTCTTGGAGGTTAACGCGGATGCGGCTAAACTTCGAACTAAAAGGAAGGCTTGGCTCTTATAATGATCTAATTGATCTAAGTGATCTAACAGATCACTTAAATCACATAAATCCGCGACACACTTACTATGGAATAAAAGGATATATAATAAACAGCACTCTCGTATAAATAGCACCTACTTAATTTCGCTCTTTAACTATCAATCTAAGCCTTCAGTCAAAGGCGACGTTCTCCGATTAAGGGAAAAGTCCGCAAACCTCTTTAACGAACAAACTCCTAAATCATTTCTCGCACTATTGTTACCTGCAAATCAAGACCCCATTTCGGATACTGCTTATACCTCCAGGTGGATGTATAACAGGTTCGTTACAATAAGCTTTCCTAAACCCAGTAAAGACGATATTACAGAACGGCGTTTAGAAGACGATATATCCGATCGTTATTATTAGCTAGTAAGGGATCGATATCTGGATTAAAACATTTTACCCTTTATTAAAGAAGTCCTTTTTTTAATCGACAACATGGCTCCTTTTATTACTCGGTTTTAAGGAGGACCTTTTTCTTTTTTATAACAACCTTTCCCAGCTTTAAAGGAAACTATTAAGGTCCAGGAAAACGAATTAAAGGAAAAAGAAAAATCCGATAGCCCGAAAGGTAAGGAAAAAGAACATACGATTGACGATAAGCTGCGTACCTTGATAACTGAACTTTAGGCGGTAAAAAGGGAAAATGCCAAACTTGTTCGACAATAAAGGTTTTCGGTATTGCCTTTATTTGGCGCAAATTAGTCCTGCGAGAATACTGTTCTATCCTTTGCTTATTATGAAATGCCAAAGGTTAAAGGTTATAAGCCAACCCCCTTAAAACCTTACGACGGTACCACGGATATGGAAGGATTTTTAGTTTAGGTTAGGCTTTACCTTAAGTTTTATGAGAATTTTTTAACGAAAAATTATTAAAAGGTAATAGTTATTTTTCAGTTGCTTATTGGAAAAGTTTTCTTATGGTCCGAACTTATTATGGACGATTACCTTATGAACTACCTTAACTAATTTTCCGACCTAACCAACTATATTTTCGGTAATTATAATCATTTTAAAGAAAAAATACGAGCTTTATTTGGAAATTCCGATAAAAACCAGTATACGGTCGAACAGTTGCACCTTTTCCAGAAAACCAAGTCGGCAGCCGAATATGCGATTAAATTTAATCGCCTTATATTAGTTTCCAATTTTTCAGAAAGCGTATTATTTTATCCCTTTTATAACGGCCTGAAATTATAAGTTAAAGATAAAATATACAGAATACCCAAAACTGGCCCTTTCCAGGACTATATTAATAAAGCCATTATTGCCGATCGACGTACCTTTAAAAGGTACTTGGAGAAAAAGAGATCCGATAGAAAAAGGGACGATTGAAGTTTTAACAGCAAGTTCTAAAGAAGCAAAAATAAGGATAAAACCTAAAAAGAAGCGAATATTATTTCTAGGGAGCCTAAAAAGAACAAGTCGAATGTTAAATGTTTTAACTGTGGCAAAAAAGGCCATTATAAGAACGAATGTCGTTTCCCAGCTAAAAGGTATTCCAAAAAGGGAGGAATTTCTTAAAAGAAGGCCCGAGCGGCCGAATAAGAAATAAACAGTAAAAGCGAAGAAAAAAAGGAAGTTAATTCCATTTTTTTCTAATAGGAATATACCATTGCGACGACTTACTATAAACCAAACGGCGACCTAAAGTACGAGCGTTACCCGATTTGCCAGAATCAAACAGCCAGAACCTGCAAGTATCATCCCGGATAACCAGCCTCCAGGGTAGCTATAAAGCTAGGATACGAATGTTATTTGGATATGCAAAAGTACGAAATATACCACGAATATGGCCAGATGCGCCTTAATAATTATGGGCAGAAAACCCCTAAATCCAGCGAACCTTTAAAACGGGCGATATACTTCAAAACCGAAGCTTTTGAACAGGACTTTATTAATAAGTACGAACTTTTCCATTTTTCGGCCTGCAACGATAACGATTGTCCAATTTACTTTCGAGCAAAAGAAAATAACGATTATTAGCCCGGTTGGAACGAAGAAACCCTTATAAAGCCTGATAACGATTGTAGATATATCGAAATTCCCCGATAGCCCGAATACTCCCGATCTTATTATTTGTACCCCGGTTCGGAACAAAGCCGAAAAGCTATTGCTTAAGGTTGCTTATGCTATACCCCCATACTATACTTAATGCATGAACTTTTAGATATAGGAGCAAACCTTGCAGAAATCTTAACTTCGAATCGGAAGCTTTTCTAAACGTTAAAGGTAAAAATTATTAAGGTAAAATGCCAAATTAGCTAACGAAAATGATATATTTGCATAAACGATAAATGTACCAAATACGCAGTTAAGAAAGCCTGCGAATAAAAACGCTTTTTAACGAATAAAATTACGAAGTTAAAAAACGGCAAAAACTTTCGAAATTAAGGTATCAAAAAGCTTTACGAACCAAGACCTTATATAAGGCAAGAAAAAAATTACGAAGCCAGATCGAAATTCCTATTTAGTACCAAAGCCAAACTTTTAAAGCTATAATTAACTTTAAAGCAGAAAGCAACTTCATTTCGCTAGCAGTGGCCGAAAAATATCATATTCCTTGGAGATACAAACTAAAGTCCTACAAATTACGGATAGTTAATGGAAGTTTTTCCCGGTACGATAATGGATAAGTCCTTAGAAAAATTGAAAAACTTCCAATATAAATTTAAGGGTACTAAAAGCACCTTACCCTGGATATCGCCGACATTTCAGGTTATAATGTTATCCTGGGAATGCCATAACTTAATTCCAGCAATCCATTAATTAACTGGAAAACTCGCCAGCTTTTTTGGAATTATAAATCAACTTTTATTAAAAAAGGGTTTAAAGAAGTTTGCTATATTATCCGAGAAGCCAAGGTATTAAATTCTGCCAATACTATATCTCCAAAGTATTAGCGATTCGAACGATTTTTTAAGGACAAAGAAAATTACGAATTACCTTTATACGGATAATAGAATTATCGTATACTTATTAAAAAAGGATATTATCTTAAGTTTTACAAAATTTACCATATAAATCCAAAAAAGGTAAAGGTTTTATAGAAAAACATCCAGTTAAACTTAAAGAAAAGTTATATTTAGCTATCCGAATCTCCCGTAGGTTACCCTGTATTTATAGTACTTAAAATTAAAGACGGCAAATAGAAAATCGATTAAGATAGAGATCCGGTTTATCGACGCGTAGTCGATTATCGACAGTTGAACGATATCATTATTAAGAACGGATATTTTTTAACCTTGATAAATACCTTAAGGAAAAACGTAAGTAAAGCTAAATGATTTACTGTATTAAATCTTCGAAACGGATACTACCGCATTAAAATGGCAAAAAAAAAAAAAAGAATGGAAAACTGCTTTTCGAACGATATACGGGCATTACGAATACCGAATTGTGTCTTTAGGACTTATTAACGCCCTTACCAGTTTCTAACGCCTAATTATAACTATATTTAGGAAATTCTTAAATAAATATGTCTTTATTTATTTAAACGATATCTTTATTTATTCCGAAACGCTGGAATAACATAAGAAATATGTTTTATAAATTTTTAAAGCTTTGGATAAAGCAAATATCCGAATTAATCCCGCCAAAAGTGTATAACATATGTAAAAGTTAAATTATCTAGGATTTACCTTTACCCCCGGTCAAATTTAAATCCAGAACTCCAAATTGGAAGCAGTTAAAAACTGGCCCATCCTTAATAAGGCAACCGTTACCGATATCCGGCAGATTTTAGGATTTACGGGATACGTACGTAACTTGATTAAGGGATATGGAAATATTGTTAGATTATTAATTAAACTTATTACTAAGGAATATATTGGAAAAAAATTCGAATTTTTAAAGGAAGTTAAGGAAGTTTTTTAGTTACTTAAAAACGAGATTACCAAAGCGCCAATAATAAGATTGCCCAACGCCGACAGAAAGAAACGCCTAAAGATAAACGCTTTAGATTATGCCTTAGGCGTAGTTCTGGAGCAATAAGAAGATAATAGGAAATGGTACCTAATAGCTTATTATTTTAAGGCCTTTTGAAACGCAGAATTCCGATACAAGATCTACGACAAAAAGCTGCTAGCAATTATTAACGCTTTTAAAGAATGGGATTTTTTTTTTAGCGGAACTAAAAAACTTTTCGATATTTACTTAAATTACAAAAATTTTACCCGGTTTATAACGACTTAGGAGTTAAATAAACGTTACGAAATTTAAATAATTTTTTTATCGAAATATAATTTCTAAATTTACTATATTAAAGGGAAAGAAAATATTTAAGCAGATATTTTAAGTTGTAAAGGAAATTACGATTTTAAGGTTCCGAAACGTTGAATGCAAATATTGCAATAAATTAAGGACGGTACTTTACAGTTGTATAAAATATTAAAGTAACTTATCTTAAAACTTTTAACGAAATTCCAAAATTTTTATAATAAGGAAGAACAAAATAAAGTATAACAATTGGATAAATAACCTGAAAACCAGCTATTATACCATAGCAAAATTTACATCCTTCGAAATTAACAAAAGCAATTCGTTAAAAAATTCCATAAAAATCCGTTATATGGATATTAAGGTATTTTCAAAACTATTAAACGATTGCAGGAAAAATACGACTTTTTAGGACTTCGACGAATTATTAAGCAGGTAATTAAAGATTGCAATATTTATAACAAGGCAAAAGCAGCCCGATATAAGTCCTATGGACTTTTACAGCCTACAGATATTCCAAAAAAGGCTTGGAACATTATTGCTTAGGATTTTATTACCGGTTTACCCCTATTAAAAGACCCCGTTACTGAAGTTTAATATGATAGAATATAGGTTATCGTTAATAGACTTACCAAATATAGGTACTTCTTACTTTTTAAAGGAAACGCAACGGTAGAATAACTGGCTTACGCCTTTGTCCGATACTATTTCGATAAGTATAAGATACTAAAAAAAATTATCTTAGATAGAGATAAGCTTTTTATATTAAAATTTGATACCAGCTTCTTTAAGCACATAGGCGCCAAGCTTAAATTTTCGATAGCATACTACCTATAAATAAATAGATAGATAGAACGTTTAAATTAAACGTTGGAGTAATACTTAAAACGTTATATTAATTACCAGCAGGATAACTGGGTTGGACTTTTTCTACTGGCTTAAATGGCTTATAATACCTTTATTAATAAAGATATAGGTGTTTTTCCCTATACAGCGGTATATGGTTTCCAAACAAAGATTTAACGGCTAGAACAACTACTAAACGAAGCTCCAAAATTAATTGCGAAAGCTTTTCGAGTAAAATCGGTAACAATTAAAATCCAGATAATACAGGTTCGCTTACAAAATAAATTACGATTCTTTTAACAAAAGATAACCTAATATTACAATAGGAAGAAAATTAAAGGATTAATTCTGTCGAAAGAAAATAAAGTTTATTTGTTACGCTAAAAACAAAACGCGATTTCGAACATTTCTTAAATTAAAACAAAAAGACCTAGTAATAAGCTCGATTTTAAAAAGCTTAATTCGTTTAAAATCGATAAAGTTATTTCCAAAACTAACTACCGACTATTACTATCCAAAACCATGAAAATACACCCTGTTTTCCATATCTTTTTGCTTAAACCAGTACCTAAAAACGCTCCGTTAGAAACTAGTTTGGAAGTCGAAAAAAACGACGATAAGTACGAAGTTAAACGAATACTGGACTCCAGGGTAGTTAAAGACAAGGTCCAGTATTTGATCAAATGGAAGGAATACCCATACGAAAAAAATACTTGGAAACCCTTTAAGCACCTAACGAACGCGAAAGACTTAATTAAAACGTTTTACCGCCAGAATCCTAACCGACCGTCTTTAACGCGGCCAACGTCGCAAAGGATAACGGCCCAACACTTAAATTCAGCCCTAAAACGTTCCAATCGAAAAAAATAAACGCCTTTGCCATAACGTTCATCTTAAAAATAAGCTAAGCTTGCTCTGCTTTTATACGGCGTTATTCTTCTTCCAATCTTTTTGATTCTTCCAGTTAATCTAATTTATATCCTTCTTTCAAAATCGCAATAACCTTTTTCTTTAATACGTTTTATTAAAGGCATAAGCGTTTCAATCGCCCAATAAACTCCTGCGATTTTTCTTTTTGCCGACGGAACGTTTCCTCTTAACGCTAGCGCAATTCATCCAATTTTTTCTCAATTACTTCCTGATACGCTAAAAACCCATCTTCGACTTTACGCTGCTCTTGCTGCAACCGATCACGCTTTTCATTAATTTTCGACAAGGAATTCATAGTTAATACGTCATAAAATAGACGTTAACAACGAGTATAGTTACTATAATTCGGAATGCCGACTATATAAAAACAATCAAAACTATTAAGGCGAACGCAATTCGAACAAGAAAATGCTTTAACGCCAAAACTCCTAATCGAATCAGCTCGATTATCTCGGGATTCCCGTTAATTAGGATAAGGTTTCCCTTTTTGCTTATTTGTTCGACCTATTTTAATAAATCCAATTAGCTAAAAAAAACAGCAAAAGGCGGTCTCGAACAAAGGAATATTTACCTTTTTTATCTTTAAGACAAAGATTTTTGGAAAAAAAGAATAATGTTACGAACTAAAGGCTCCCCAAGATAAAAATACTCCTTTAGAACTAGCGCAAACGAGCTCCGGATAAGCTACGGAACTGGCCAAGATCTTAATAATTTAATATAATCTAATTAATCTAAAACAAATAGGGTAAATTACGGTAGATCACATAAATCAGAAACATACTTACCAAAAGATAAAAGGATATATAACGAACGGTTTTCCTATATAGATAGCACCCAGATAGATTCGTTCTTTAGCTATCAATCTAAGTCTTCAATCAAAGGCATCGTTCTTCGATTAAAGGAAAAGTCCGCAAATCTCTTTAACGAACAACCTACTAAATCATTCTTCGACCTATTGTTACCTGCAAATCAAGAACCCCTTTCGGATACTCATCACACTCCCAGGTGGTTGTGTAACAGGTTCGTTACATTTAATTTCTAAGCTTTATTAAATTTAACCTTTTTGTAAACTGCTTTATTTCGCTTTTATTTACGGCGATTTTTATCGAAATTTTAAACTGTTTTCGTAATTCGGAACAGGCGGACAAATTATCCTTCGTAATCTTTTATATATCGTTTTAAAATTTAAATTTTAAAATTGTTAAACCGGCTATTAGTTTTTCTTTCGAGTTTCGCTATTAATTCGTTTATAGTCGTTACATTTTTCAGCTTACATCTTTTGCAATAATCGATTACCGTTACTTTCGTCAAGTATCGTATTCAAAAATTAAAATCCGAAATCGATTTCTTTATAAAAAAAGATTAAATATTAAGGTAATTCGTTAAAGTAGTTAAATCGACTGGTTTTTTGACAAAAAGTCACTTATTATTTCTGTACGAAGTTATTTGTTTTCGAAAAAGGTTGTCTAATTACGCGTAACGAATTATGTTTTAAATAAACGTTTTTAAAAAGGGGAGATATTTATTATAAAAAAAGAAACAAGCTTCTCTGGCCTAAAAAGAAAAAGGTGGCGAAAAAGTGCAACTAATAGGAGCTTGAAAAAGTCGTCGCAAAAAGGTTAAGGCCAAGGAACGAAAATGTAACGTTTGCAGCAAACCCGAACATAATGCGCGTACTTGTAAAAAAGCTGTAAATATATCTAACGAAGAAATATTCGATTAATTTTAATTAATGCGTATTTTATTATTAAGTTATTTGAATTTGCTGCTACGGAAAGCCACAAAGTGTTCCGTTTAATCGTATATTCCGTTTAACCGTATAGAATGTTATTAAAAAAGAATTATTTAAATTGAAATAGAATTAAAGGGTTTTATATAATAGTAAACATCAACACGACTTGGAATAAAAATATACGAATATAGAATAACTACAGAAATCTAATTAAAAAAATAATTACGCTTCTATAAATGTGGTTTGTTAAGGGGTATTGAAAAGAAATTAAATAATATAATAAAACTATCAATATTAAAAGATTTTTAAGTCATTATAATTACTAGAAAGCACTCGAATAGTTATTTTATTATAATTCCAGTAATGCGTTTAATACTAGTAAAGTAAGCAATGAATGAAATTCTGTTATATTTGAAATTTAAAGTTGCTTTAGTAATTTACAGTCGAAATATTAAGAAATATAAATTTAATAATTCTATTTAAAGCTAATTAATTGGAAAATATTTCATTTAAATTATATATACCTCTAAAGATCTATTTACGTCGAAATATACTATATAAAGCTTTAAATTCGTTATAAAAAACCAAGATAAATATAACGACTTTATGTAAAATGAAAAGGTTTTATATAAAGAGTAAAAAAAAAATTATAATAATAATTTTACTATGAACTACTATACCGACTCTTATATTATAATATATTAATTTAAATATTAACCCCTTTTACGATAAAATAAAAGGTATTAAGTATATAACGTATTAAATAAGCGAGCGAGGCGGATGTAACGAACCTGTTACACAACTATCTAAAAGCGTGATCAGTATCCAAAAGGGGTTCTTGATTTGCAGGTAACAATAGGGCGAAGAATGATTTAATAATTTGTTCGTTAAAGAGATTTGCGGACTTTTCCTTTAATCGAAGAACGTTACTTTTAATTGAAAATTTAGATTGATAGCTAAGAAGCGAAATTAAATGGGTGCTATTTACAGAAGAAACCTATTTAATATATATCTTTTAGTTTTTTATGGGTGTATCGTAAATTTGCTGGATTTGTGTAATTTGGTTTAGATCCATTAGATCCTTTAGATTATATTGAAATACTAAGATATTTATACCCGAAGTTTACCCGTAGAGTGTCCTTGCCTAAAGAGGGAAAGCAGGTTTTGATTCGTAATATTATTTCCTTTTTCTTAAGATCTTTGTTTTAAAAATAAAACGGTAAGAAATTTTCCGGAGTTTAACTTTTTTGAACTTTTTCAGTTAATCTTTTAATATGTTAAATTGCGCGTAAAAATAGAAAAGAAATTTTCGTTTGGGTTAACGAAATTCCAGGGATAACCGTACAGATTTAATTGAAAGCTTTAGTACGGAAGGCTTTTTATGTTTCAACTGCGTTCGTTTCGAGGAAATCGGCTGTTTTTTTGCAATCGAATTTTTAAGTTGTAATTGCTGTATTTGTCGCCAGCGTTTTTTTTATAACGTTTTAATTATAAACTCGTTGGAAAAGGTAAATAAAGTGCGATGTCGCCTGGAAAAAGAACAGCGAAAATTTAAAGATAAATTTTTGGCTTACTAGAAAACGGCGGAAAAAAAAACGAAAAAATTTATTAGAAAATTAAAGCGTTTACGTTTTTAACAAAACCTTTGTAAGAAAAGGGCTTTAAAAATGTTAAAAAAAGGTTTAGAATTGGATAAATTAAAAAGTAAAGAAAAAGCGGAAAAAGAATAACGTCGTCTGGAAGTAAAATAAGTTCGGCTTGCTTCCGAAATTAATGCTATAACGGAAGTATCGTTTTTTTTCGATTGGGACGCCGGAGGGCTGAATTTGGGTATTGGGCCGTTATCTTCTACGACCTTGGCCGTATTAAAGACGGTCGGTTAGGATTTTAACGGTAAAACGTTTTAATTAGGTTTTTCGTATTCGTTAGGTACTTAAAAAGTTCCTAAATATTTTTTTCGTATAAGTAATCCTTTTATTTAATTAGATATTAAACCTTATTTTTAATTACTTTAGAATTTAGTATTCGTTTAATTTCGTACTTATTGTCGTCTTTTTCGACTTTTAGATTGGTTTTTAGCAAGGCGTTTTTAAGTACTGGTTTAAATAAAAAGATATAAAAAACAGGATATATTTTTATTGTTTTAAAGAGTAACAGTCGGTAGTTAATTTTGGAAATAACTTTATCGATTTTAAACGGACCAAGCTTTTTAAAATCGAGCTTATTATTAGATTTTTTTATTTTAATTTAAAAAATGTTCGAAATCGCGTTTTGTTTTTGGCGAAACAAATAAACTTTATTTCCTTTCGACAGAATTGGTTTTTTAATTTTTTTCTTATTATAATATTAAATTATTCTTTATTAAAGGAATTGTAATTTATTTTATAAGCGGACCTGTATTATTTGGATTTTAATTGTTACCGTTTTTTCTTACGGAATTTTTGCGGTTAATTTCAAAGTTTCGTTTAGTAATTATTTTGGCCGTTAAGTTTTTATTTGGAAACTATATATTTTTATATGGGGAAAAATATTTATATTTTCGTTAACAAAAATATTATAAGTTATTTAGGCTAATGGAAAAGGTTTAACTTAATTATTTTGCGAATAATTAATATAACATTTTAAATATTGTTTTAATATTTAATTTAAACGTTTTGTTTATTTATTTGTTTATAAGTAGTATGTTATAAAAAATTTAAACTTAGCGATTATTTACTTAAAAAAGTTAATATTAAATTTTGATATAAAAAGTTTATTTCTGTTTAAAATAATTTTTTTTAATATTTTATATTTATCGAGGTAATATCGGATAAAGGCGTAAGCTAATTCTTTTGCCGTTATATTTCCTTTAAAAGGTAAAAAGTACCTATACTTAGTAAGTTTGTTAACGATTACCCATATTCCATTATATTAAATTCCAGTAACGGGATTTTTTAATAAAGGTAAACCGGTAATAAAATCTTAAATAATAATATTCCAAACCTTTTCTGGAATATTTATAGGTTATAAAAGGTTATAAGGCTTATATCGGGCTGCTTTTGCCTTATTGTAAATATTATAATCCTTAATTACTTACTTAACAGTTCGTCGAAATCCTGGAAAGTTATATTTTTTTTGCAATCGTTTAATGGTTTTAAAGATATTTTGATATTTATATAACGGATCTTTATAGAATTTTTTAACGAATTGTTTTTGTTAGGTTTAAAGAATATAAATTTTGTTATAATATAACAGCTGGTTTTCAGATTATCTATTTAATTATTGCATTTCTTTTTATTCTTTTTTATTATAAAAATTTTAAGGTAAGTTACTTTAGTATTTTATATAACCGTAAGGTACCGTTCTTAATCTGTTGTAACATTTGTATTCGACGTTTCGGAACCTTAAAATCGTAATCTTTTTTACGATTTAAAATATTTACTTAAATTTTTTTTTCCTTTTAATATCATAAATTTAGAAATTATATTTTAATAAGAAAATTATCCAAATTTCGTAACGTTTATTTAGCTTTTAAATCGTTATAAACCGGATAAAATTTTTATGATTTAAGTAAATATCGAAAAGCTTTTTAATTCTGTTAAAAAAAGGTTCTTATTTTTTAAAAGCGTTAATAATCGCTAGCAGCTTTTTGTCGTAGATCTTATATCGGAGTTTTACGTTTCGAAAGGCCTTAAAATAATAAGCCATTAAGTATTACCTTTTATTATCTTTTTGTTACTTCAAAACTGCGCTTAAGGCATAATTTAAAGCGTTTGTTTTTAAGCGTTTCTTTCTGTCGGCGTTGGGCAATTTTATTATTAACGCTTTGGTAATTTCGTTTTTAAATAATTAAAAAGCTTTTTTAGCTTTTTTTAAAAGTTCGAATTTTTTTAACATATTTTTTTAGTAATAAGTTTCGTTAAGGCTTTAAAAATATCTTTATATCCCTTAATTAAGTTACGTACGTAACCCGTAAATTTTAAGATTTATCGAATATCGGTAACGGTTACTTTATTAAGGATGGGCTAATTCTTAACTACTTCCAATTTGGAATTTTAAATTTGAATTTAACCGAAGGTAAAGGTAAATCTTAAATAATTTAGCTTTTACGTATGGTATATACTTTTAGCAGGATTAATTCAGATATTTGCTTTATCCAAAATTTTAAAAACCTAGAAAACATATTTTTTATACTTTTTTAACGTTTAGGAATAAATAAGGATATCGTCGAGGTAGACAAAAATATACTTATTTAGGAACTTCCTAAATATAGTTATAATTAAACGTTAAAAACTGGTAAGGGCGTTAATAAGTTGTAAAGGTATAATTCGGTATTCGTAATATCCGTATATCGTTCGAAAGGTAATTTTCCATTTTTTTCCTTTTGCAATTTTAATGCAGTAATACCCGTTTTGAAGATTTAATATAATAAACTATTTAGCTTTACTTACGTTTTTCCTTAAGGTATTTATTAAGGTTAAGGGATAACCGTTTTTAATGGTGATATTATTTAACTGTCGATAGTCGACTTCTCGTCGATAAACCGGATCTTTATCTTAGTCGATTTTTTGCTTACCGTTTTTAATTTTAAGTACTATAAATATAAAGTAACTTACGGAAAATTCGGATAGTTAAATGTAACTTTTCTTTAAATCTAACTAAATGTTTTTTTATAAGGCCTTTACCTTTTTTAAATTTATATAATAAATTTTGTAAAGTTTAAGGTAATATTTTTTTTAATAAATATGCGATAATTTTATTATCCGTATAAAAGTAATTTATAATTTTCTTTATTTTTAAAAAGTCGTTCGAATCGCTAATACTTTAAAGGTATGATATTAACAAAGTTTAAAACCTTAGCTTTTCGGATAATATAACAAATTTCTTTAAATCTTTTTTTAACAAAAGTTAATTCGTAGTCCTAAAAAAGCTGGCGAGTTTTCTAGTTAATTAATAAATTACTAAAATTAAGTTATAGAATTCCCAAAATAATATCGTAACTTGATATATCGGCGATATCCAAAGTAAAATGCTTTTAATATCTTTAAATTTATATTAAAAACTTTTCAGTTTTTTTAAAAATTCGTCCGCTATCGTACTAAGAAAAATTTCTATCAACTGTTCGTAATTTGTAGGACTTTAGCTTGTACTTTTAAAGAATATAATGTTTTTCCGTTACTGCTGGCGAAATAAAGTTGCTTTCTACTTTAAAGTTAATTATGGTTTTGAAAGTTTGGCTTTGGTATTCAATAAGAATTTCGATTTAACTTCGTAATCCTTTTCTTACCTTATATATAGTTTTAATTCGTAAAGCTTTTCGATGCCTTAATTTCGAAAGCCTTTGCCGTTTTTTAACTTCGTAGTTTTGTTCGTTAAAAGGCGTTTTTATTTGCGGGCCTTTTTAACTACGTATTTAGTACATTTGTCGTCCATACAAATATACCACCTTCGTTGGCCAATTTGGCATTTTACTTTAATAATTTTTACCTTTAACGTTTAAAAAAGCTTTTAATTCAAAGTTAAGATTTCTGTAAGGCTTGCTTTTATATCTAAAAGTTCATATATCAAGCATAACATAAAGGTATAACATAAGTAACTTTAAGCAATAACTTTTTAGCTCTAATCCGAATCGGGGTACAAATAATAAGATCGAAGATATTCGGGCCATCGGAGAATTTCAATGCATTTGCAGTCGTTATCAGGCTTAATAAGGGTTTCTTCGTCCCAACCGGGCCAATAATCGTTGTTTTCCTTTGTTCGAAAGTAAATTAGATAATCGTTATCGTTGCAGGCCGAAAAATGAAAAAGTCCGTATTTATTAACAAAGTTCTGTTCGGGAACTTCGATTTTAAGGTATACCGCCCGTTCTGGGGATTTGCTAGATTCAAGGGTTTTTTGTCCATAATTGTCGAAGCGCATCTGGCCATATTCGTAATATATTTCGCACTTTTGCACATTTAAATAATATTCGCATCCTAGCCCTATGGCTACCTTAAAGGTTGGTTATCCGGGATGATACTTACAGGCTTTAGCTATTTAATTCTAGCAAATCGAGCAACGTTCGTATTCTAGGTCGCCGTTTAATTCATAGTAAGTCGTCGTAATGGTATATTCTTGTTGGAAAAAGGTAGAATTAATTTTCTTTTCTTTTTCGCTTTTATTATTTATTTCTTATTCGGCCGTTCGGGCCTTTTTTTAAGGAATCCCTCCTTTTTTAAAGTTCCTTTTAGTTAAAAAACGACATTCGTTCTTATAATAGCCTTTTTTGTTACAATTAAAGCATTTAATATTTAATTTATCCTTTTTAGGTTTCCTTAAAATAATATTTGCTTCCTTTTAAGTTCTATCCTTATTTTTGCTTCCTTAAAACCTGTTACTAAAGCTTCGATCGTCCCTTTTTCTATTAAACCCTTTTTTTTTTAGGTACTTATTAAAAGTACGTCTGTCGGCAATAATGGCCTTATTAATATAATCCTAAAAAGGCCCTATTTTAAATACCTTATACATTTCGTCCTTAATCTGCAACTTTAAACCATCGTAATAAAAATAAAACAAAACGCTTTCTGGTAAGTAAAAAATTACTGCAAAGCGATTAAATTCCGTTATATATTCAGCTGCCGATTTTGTCTGCTGAAAAAGGTGCAGCTTTTTAACGGCATCCTGTTACTTATCTAAATTTCCAAATAAAAGTCGCATTTGCTTTTCTAAATACTCGTAATTACTAAAAATATAGTTGGTAAAGTCGGATAATTCGTTAAGGTAATTTCCGAAATAATTTTCCATAATTGGCTGGAACTATTAAAAAACCTTTTTTGCAAACAATTAAACGATAACTAATACTTTTTAATAATCCTTTTTTAAAAAGTTTTCGAAAAACTTAAAATAAAATCTGGCCTGTACCAAAAATCTTTTTATATTTATGATACCATCATAAGGTTTTAAAGGGATTAACTTATAACCTTTAATCTTTAGCATTTTATAATAAGTAAAAGATAAAATAATATTTTCGCAAAATTAATTTGCGCCGAATAAAAGCAATATCGAAAATCTTTGCTGTCGAGCGAATCTGGCATTTTCCCTTTTTACCGCCTAAAGTTCAGTTATTAAGATACGTAGCTTGTCGTTAATCGTAAGTTCTTTTTTTTTGCCTTTCGGGTTATCGGATTCCTTTTTTTCCTTTTCCGGTTCGTTTTTCTGGACCTTAATAGTTTCCTTTAAAGCCGGGGAAGGTTGTTGCTGGAAAGAAAGTTCTCCTTAAAACCGAATATTAACGGGGGCTATGTTGTCGATTAAAAAAAGAATTTCTTTAATAAAAGGTAAGATGTTTTAATCCAGATATCGATCGTTTGCTAGCGAAGGCGATCGGGTATATCGTTTATCTTCTAAACGCCGTTTTATGATATCGTTTTTACTGGGTTTAAAAGAACTTATACCTAATTAGGCCTTAAACCATTCGTCGGTTATTAATTAAGGAGCTATCAAAATGTAACGAATTTGTTATATAACTACCTGGAAACGTAATCAGTATCCGAAAGGGGTTTTTGATTTGCAGGTAATAATATGGCGAAAAATAATTTAATAATCTGTTCGTTAAAGAAATTTACGGACTTTTCCTTTAATCGAAAAACGTTGCCTTTAATTAAAGAATTAGATTAATAACTAAGGAACGAAATTAAATAGGTGCTATTTATAGAAAAACCCCATCCAATCTATATCCTTTAGTTTTTATGGGTATATCGTAGATCTGCTAGATCTGTATAATCTGGTCCAGATCTATCAGATCCTCCAGATCACATTAAAATGCCAAGACACCTATACCCGAAGTTTACCCGTAGGGTGTCCTTGCTCAGACAGGGAGAGCAGGTCCTGATTCGTAACAACGGATAAGCAAGCCAGCCGTTTTTGGGTATTCCGTAATAATGCACCTTAATAACTTGATTACAATACATCAAATCAACTTAAATTAATTAAATGCTTGTTTATTAACTATATTTCCAGCTTTTTTCTAAGTATGTATATTATATCAAGGCTTGTTACGGATGTTATGTTACCATTTCTTTTTTTTAACCTACTTACCGCTGAGCACCCTTAACACGTCCAAGTTAATATTACCCTTATTTTGCAAGAATTAAAGCCGACCGATTAAATAATTATTCTCGACCGAATTCTTAACCCAGATACGCGAGCATTTCTTATCCGGCTTTAATACGTTGAAGATATACGTCGGAGAACGTGTTATAGGACGCGTTAAGAGCGCGTTAGGAACACGTTGGGGGGGCATGTTAGGGGGTCCGTGTAGAGCGTTTCGCGGGGCGTATGGCAGGGCGTGTCGGGCTTAATTTTGCAATAATTCGAGATTCACGTAATTATACGATTAAAATAAACGTTTTCTGAAAAAAGAAATACTTGTTATATAAAATAAACGAGTTCTTTTAGCTAATAGAAAGGCGGTGGTAACAGAATATTGTTAGCAGCTGCTGAAGATAATCGGTCGCACACGGATTGGGAGGAAGAAATGGTAATATGGCGTCCGCAACAAGCCTTGATATAATGTGCATATTTTGGAAAGAAGCTGGAAATATAGTTAGTAAACAAGCATTCGATTGATTTGAGTTGATTCGATGTGTTGTAGTTGAGTTATTGAGGTGTATTGTTGCGGAGTGCCCAAAAACGGCTCGCTCGCTTATCTGATACATTACCTTATTATAATATTTATTATACGTTCCAGGTTAAAAGCTAAGCGTTTTTATTAAATAATCTAGACGTTTCATATAAGTATATATTGTTCGCGTACCCGAACCTTAAATTCCGATCCTACTATAGCAACTCCGTAAGGTACAACATATAAAAGACCGGGAAAAATAAAATGCTTTACGGCCTGCCGTACCGAACCTTGCTATATTCCGTAATTTCCAACTTCAACCATATCCGTACCTCCTTGTCCGATAAAAAGAAATACGTAAAGCGGAATACCGATAACGGCCAACCTTATTTCTTTATTCTTTTTAGTAAATTTTTTTAATAAGGCGTTAAATGCTTTTTATACGTTTATTATAACTATAAAAACCTTTAATTCGTTAGCTAATACTTATTTCGCGTCGTGTATAAAAAAACCACCAAGTCCATCGCCGAATGCTTGGATAACGCCTTACCGTATTATCGGCTCAGAATGTTATTTATCAAAACTGTCTACGTTAACCTTTTCGCTATTAGCCTTTTTAATCCTTTGCCGAAACAGGAAAATAAGGTTATAGGTCGCTAAAACCTTGGCAAATCCTTGTTCCTTTTCCCTACCTTAGGTATTATCGACATTTCTACCTTCCGCCAGGCTACCGGAAAGTACGCGAGCCGTAAAGCGTTTTCGAAAATGTCCTTAATGTACCACTTAACTGCATCCCAGCTAGCCTTAAGCAGTCTAACCGTAGCGCCGTCGGTTCCAGGGGAGGTGCTGGAAACTCCTATGGTATGGGTTTCGACTTCCTCTAACGTTGCCGTGGTGTCCCAGGAAAGCCGACCGCTCGATTGATCCATGCCTAATCGGCAGATGAGGTGATGTGTTGAAAGGATAAAAAGCGCTTTGATTTGAGGCCCTAGGATTCCGGGGGAAAAGGAGATATAGCCTCGGCGCGAAGAATTGCAACACCTCCGCCGACATGGTAGCATCTTCTGGTTCCGTCTCTTGGCAATATCGATACCTCGATCCACCCCATTTGCGTTGTATTCGATGTACCACTTTGGAATTGCAGGCTCGGCGTGAGGGCGTGTAGTAGTATATCTATCAGAGCGATCAGTTTTAGCCTACGGAAGGGCTTTGAAGCTCACTCAATCGCCGGAGAAACGTTTGCATAACGCAGTGGCCGTTGTCGACTAGAAGCGAGAGACTCATCGACGCGGTGACGCCCGAGAGGGCTCGAGCGGGCCTGGGGGGGGGGGGGGGGGGCGAAA
>QJNY01000522.1:0-55352 GCA_004155945.1 Monosporascus sp. mg162 | reverse complement strand
CTTGCGCCGCACGGAATTGAGCTGAGAGCTGCATATCGTTCGAAAGCGCAGATTCTGGTGAATAAGAAGATAATTTTTTCAATTTTCTAAAGCGTTGTTGAAAGGTCTTTTATAAGGAAAGAAATCAGTAAGTGGATCAACGCGCAACACGGGTGTGGGGTGGCGCGTTGATGGGGTGGAGCGTTGGTGGGGGGGTCGCCTTATTTAAGTATCATAATATTAATATTATAGCTTAGCTAAGTAGTTATAACGCTATACAAATGCAAACATTTCGAGCTTTTTAAATAGTTAATTTTTTTCCCTTTCTTTTAGTACAATAATAAAATATTTTACCTAGCTGTTGAGATATACCTGGTGGCTGAAGAAATTCGTTGCTAGGGGTCACTGAAACAACGGGGGAGTAGCCGCGACAGGCCCACTATTTGTATGGGTACCCGTGGCTCCCGCTAAACTTGGATGGGTAGTAGACGGGTATCCAAAACGACTTATGGGTCCCTTATGGGTCACCCACGGGTACCTGTTCCGTTCCCTTAGCCAATACCAATTATGAGTTACGCAATAGCCAATGTGTTAATCAACCTTAATTAGATTCAGAATAACAGCGTAGCCTCGGATTCTGATTTCGGCCCAACGAGGATAGCTGCAACCTCCGAAATCACGTCATTAGGCAATGCCACCACACTGCCCCCTACAGTACTACAACTCCCACAAGGCTCGTGAACTTTGACCAATAATGCCACCGGGACCGTCCTCCGATCATCCTGTTGCATGGCAGGCTCTTGGAGGGCTGTGTCAGAGGCATTATGTGCGCAGCTCTCGGTATTTGAAGCTACTCAGACCATGGAAGTTTTTATGAACTCTGAATCCTCAAAAATACTAGGAGACTTCTTATAACGAGTCATCATGGTGAGTGGAACAATCAATATTAAGTAACAAGGACCTTAACAAAGTCAAAAATAGGAAGTATTTCTCGCTGCTTGCGAGGCGTCATCCGTGCTTCTCACAGTCTGCCAGCTGATCAAGAAGGCTGTAGAGCAACGGAAATCTCTGGCGGAACTCTTGCAAACATATGGAGCCGAAGTGGAAGACACCAAAACTTTGGTGGATTTGGTCCGGAACCAAGAGCCGCTGCAGACCGCCGCAGTTATTGCGACCATCCGGCGAGTGGAGGCTATCGGCCGAGCTCTCAATAAGCATCTGACGCATGTTGGGAAAGACAGGGGCGCGGTCAAAGGATTCGCGCACCAGCTCAAGCAGGGCTCAGCCGACCAGCGTGAACTGGACAGCATAATGGAGCAACTGGCCGTGGCGAAGCGGAACCTGACCGTACAGATCCAGATTGCTAATGTGGGGCTCACCAAGAACGTGAACGAGGCGATCGCGATCAATACCAAGCTGGTTATGGAAATGAATGAGGTCGTGCAGAAGACGCTCGGCGAGGAGCGAGGCCTCAACATTGCAAGATTTCTTGCCGAGCTCAAGGATCGGCCGCCTGAGCGTAGGTGCCAACCCCCCAGAGAGGAAGACGAAGCTAACGGATAACATAGCTAACGGAACCGTACGACTTACGGACATCGAGTACGCTACGCTTGAAACGGAGCAGATCCGGATTGCTCACCCAGAAATGGCGAGTGTATCTCCGGACGAGAAGCGGAGGATCATTTGCAACAACCTGTCGAGCGACCAGGCGCTGCATATTCTCGGCCCCGTGGAGAGAGATATGTGGTATGATATGGCTTTCATCAAGATCGAGAACAATGTCGCCATGGGCGAAGCTATCATGGTCAGCTATCCGGTAACGATGGAGGTCTTCGACAAACTGCTGGCTGCACGAACGCGCGGGAAGTGAGCCGTAAAGGCTAGACTGCAAGAAGCAACTGTGATGAATGCGATCTTCCCGCTACTTCCTTACTCATTTGCAAGTGCCTTGGCGCCACACTAGCACGACTCTAGGTTACATGAACCCTTTGACATACCTACCTCCTGGTCAATTATCTTCGGGACCATAGCAAGTTTGAATTCGCAAGTCAATTGAGATGTTGTGTTAAAAGATGCAGGTCTTGGAAGATAAGACCAGAGAGTAAATTCGCCAACTGCAAGTTTTCATATCAAACCGCTTGAAACGCCTGTGCGCGAGGCATATGATATTCCTCGCATATTCTCCAGATCGTACTGGGACCAACGCATCGAATCAAGTTCTGTCACACTACCTCTGCGATACCATATAAGTTACTTAGGCTGTTTCAACGGGATCCTCTTCCTCATCTCACTCTGGCAGTTCTCGGCACTCTCTAACGCAAGGACTACGTTCTGGTAAAAGTCCATCTGAACTTCTGGGTCGTAAATGCACCGCGGGTCGCGTGACAGACTCTTGCAGTAGCGGACAGCGTCGGTGTAGAAAGCCCCAAGGTCTGTTAGCCTCGGGCCGTTGCGGGTTCTGGCGCTTCTCCCCAAGCCCCAATCTCCGTCCTCTTCAAGCTCTTCGTCACCCGTGCCTCCGGCCAACTCGAGCAGGGTCATGTACAGCTTGGAAAGGACCTCCTCGCACGGTTGCCCGCACTTCTGGTGGCTAGCTCGAGGCATGTTGCCCAGACCGTCCGGCCCGGCTAGGCGGATATTGAAGTGAGGTTCATAGTTCTGTCCATCGAGTGGGCAGATGACGATCATGTCCTGGCTTATCAGCCTGCTGGGCAGCCACACGCTAGGATCGAATTTGAGGACGCCCTCGGCGATGGCCTTGGCGAGCCGCAAGCGCGTGAGGATACCCATGTACGGGTTGTGTGCGATGAACTGAGAAAGCCGGATCGGCTCACCCTCAGCCGAGGTGAATGGTTTGTGGTAGAGCAAGCGGCTCCGCGTCCGAGGGGAGAAACTTAGGTCAATTCCATAGCGCACCTTCAGCCGCTGCATGCAGTCCTCGGACTCTGCAAAAAAGACGTTCCATCTTTCTGGTGCAGCATGTACCATTGACCGCTGCCGTCGCTTGGAAATCCGGCTGCCAGATTCTTTGCGTGGTTTCAAGGCTCCTTGCGTCGCTGAAGCAACGTTACACCTATCTCCGCCCGGGGATTTGACGCCTCCCCTTTTAAATTGCGAGGTGGCCATAGTGCCGTTGACAGGGAGCCGGATCTCGTACTGGGCTTTAAACCACATCATTTGGCTGTGGCTTATATCTGACCCGAAGGCGAGACGGAAATGAACCGACTGGATGTCTTCATCGATGTACGATTCCCCTTCGAGATCAAGGTAGATGCGATGAATCTTGTGCGCCTTGCATGTGTGACTGAGCTCCTTTAAGTGGTGATGGATGTCTGTTGAGGCGCCTCGAACAAGTTCGAAGTTGCGCAAAGTGGCCTCGTAGTCCTCCTCTGCTGACGCTTCCTGATCGCTCTCTTCATATAGGTAATAGTAGAGCGTCTGAATGAGTCTCGAATCTGATTTGAGTGTGAGTAAGAGCTCTTCCACCAATCGACGGCAGTTTACATTGGTTGCGTCGTTCCTAATATCCTTGGTTTGGTCCTCAGCAAATGGCCGTCCCCGCCGCGCTATATGTCAAGCAAGAACTCACTGATGTTACATCCATAGCAATGTCGCCGGCAGATTTTAAGCCATCTAGCACAGGCCTGAGTGTGTGCAACATAGAGTGGAGGATCTGCTTCGTCTCTGCTCCCCATTCATCCTGGATTGGGTGCTGAGCGGCGGAAATATACTCTTGGCACAGCTTGACCATATCCTCCTGAGTGGCGACTTCAAGCAGAGCCTTATCAATGTTATGGTAATCTGTGTAACAGCTTAGACTCCGCCGAATTTTATTATGTTGACTCTGTATGGCTGCTAAGCACTGCGAGCATTGGCGAGCCAAGTCGACATTGTCCAACGAAGAGATTCTCGATCGTTCACCAGCTTGTTGCGTAATCTCATTCAAGCCGGAAACAAGATCTGTTTCTGTGCTTTTATCCGCCAATGTTGGCATTGACGGCCTGGCTGGAGCAGGTATCGGATCGGAGAGACTCAGATCAGGCTTCCGTGGCGGCGAAACAGTTATCGTCTTGCTGGATGAGTTGTCAGGAGTGGCAGCAGATCGATTGGAATCTCTGACTTTCCCGTAAACCTCACCTATAACTAGTGGCAAGTTAGATATACCACCGCCCATAGAGCTCCTTTGATATGGAAGGGTCTCTTACGACTTTGACAACCGAACGAGGATACACGCTGCGCAGCCCTGTCTCTCCCATCGTGGGCCGCTGGCGAGCGTTTAACCACTAGCTTCCCTATCCCGATGACATTTTTCCCTCGCATCCTGTAGCTGATTCTCTGTCTCCTTGTTTTTCTGTCATGGATGCCGCCCAATAACTGGAAGCCATTGTCACGGACCTTGTTGCCTTTCGAAACTACTCTCATCTTCGGAATGCCCATTGTATCCCAAGGGAGCTTTACTGCTAATATCCAAGGTGCAAAGGTGTAAACATCAAAAACCCAATGCCAGAAAACGAGTTGTTGATAGTAGAGATAAGGCTAGCTGGCTCGAATAACTTTAGGCAGGACCAAGTCGGCCAGCAACCGAAGGCTGGCCGGGGGCGGCAGTTCCGTCTTCCAGGGCGTATCAGCCGCTGAAACGTAACCCACCTAATGCGAATAAGGTAAGCTTCAATGTCGGTCTGACACAGTGCGAACAAATGCCTCGGATATAGTTGCTGTGCCTGTAAGGCTGGGCTTCAACTAGTTCCCTGCACAACACCATTCGATCTCGGGGCGACCCTCCCAATCTGCTTCCCAGGCAACAATTGCAACATAATGCAACATACTTAATGCTGGGCTGTGTTTCTGCCGTTCAGTAAGGCCCACAGCATGTCAAGTCCGGACATAGTTGCTCCGCAAAGGGAGCATGAGGGGACACATAACTCGGCCATACCAGATAGCATAATAACAGTGAGGGCGTAATCAGTCGCATTCAAGCCGGTTGTCGCTGTGTCCCTCTTTACTGCCTACGCCGTATCTGGAGCTTTCCCGTGTACTCCGCCCTTGCCGCAAAGCGGCAGCTCTTGGCTCTTCAGCTTGATAAGGCTGTGGCCTTCGGCAAACGTAAGCTCCGTTACAATCCTCTTTTAGCAGAGAGAATTGTTTTAACCCGTGACTTTCGTTAAAGGCTTTCAGTTAGAGTTGTATAAAGGATGTATAAAGATATATTGATGCAAGCTGTTATATATAAAACATATTACATATGTTATATTATTATCGTATTAAGTCAAAGAGACAACATATTAATATATATACAACACGATATTTTAAATTATTTGTTGAATTTTATACATTTATCTTATTTTAATTAAAACTAGATAAACCTTTTTTTTTTTTTTAAAAAAGTCACACTCAAATTATATATTAAAAGCTTAAAATAATTGTTGTTAAAATTTTGTATATGAATAATTTAAAAAATCAAGCGTAAACATTATAGTTTATTAATAGGTTGTATTTTCAAGGTTCTATTATTTTACACAGCTTTTTAAGCTACTTCTTTGGGCGGAAGCCTTAACTACTGCTGCGCCCCAGGCGCAGCCCCAACCTCAAAAATGAGGTTCGATCTTGATAAGGTATATGTTATGGCTGCACCCTGCATCACCCCGCCAAAGGGCAAAAGACTGGCGATTGACCGTATTGCTAGCAACCAACTGAGTGCTTACAGCTGTACTTATCTTGAGAGCATCTCCAACAGGTAACCAGGCCGTAACACCACAAAAACAGGCTAAAATAATCGTCGTCAGTGCTAACTAGGGTTCAATTCGAGGCGATGGGGGGTTGGCAGGACAAGTCCGAAACTGCCATCTACACGCAAGCCCACCAGTTGAAGGTTTCGTACAAGTTAGAGAACAACGGTGACTAGTCCATCCGGCCGTCGAAAGAACAGACTCGTCAGCGAGTTCTACTCCGGCCCCGAGAGCAAGCGCGCTTTCCAGAATCTGAACTTGACGTCTCGGGGTGTCCCAAAGAGCCGCAGAAACCTCCTTGGTTAGGCCGTTAAGTACCGCAAAAAGGCCGTAACGCCATCAGTGCATCTGTTTGCCTCCCTCCATGTCTATAGTGCTACAGGACTCTTTAGGGAGTGTCACGATTAGGTACATTACTCCGAAGCAGTTAGAATAGGGATAGCCTTGAATGAAAATTGAACATATAATCAGTCTATATTTAATAGTCCGGTAGGAGGTGTAAGTTACTACTGAGCCTCCTCTGAGTCAGTCGCACCTTTTAGGCCTGTTCACGGCTATGGAATATACAGCTGGGCCGAGAATGCGTCATTTCCCGAGTGATGCTTATAATTACCAAAGAACCTGGCAAGCGTAGTGATACCGAGATGAGCTTAGAAATTCGCGTTGGGAGACATGGAATTCCCTTCCCAAATAATGATTTCTGGCTCCCTGGGAGACCGCTTATTCCTGAGTATAGTCGCTTGTCTCATTCTCGGAGTTGATAAACACTTACACTAGTCACACTGATCTCTCGCTACAACTTCCCGAAAAAAAATTTTTTTGAAAAAAAAAATCTATATGTATATGCCCCGATGGAATATAGATCCAAACCACGCCCCGCCGCCTGGTTATAGTAGTTTCTGCCTAGGCGTATTAATTGCCGATCAATCAGCTGGCTCAGGGGATATCAGGGGAAGATGCCTTAACATTGCGTGGAAGGCTTATGAAAGGATGATAGTGGTAAGGAAGCTGATTTCCGGATCGCAACTTAAATTTGTTACATCTTGTTGAGATACGTATGGTGGCTGAGGAATTTAGGTGTAGGGGGTGCTAGAGCAACGGCGGGGTGGGCGCGTCAGCCCCACTATTTGTATGTACGTAGCCACCTAGCTACTCCCACACTTCTCCATCAACAATCAGATACAGAACCACAGATCAATCAGAGAACAACGGTACCCCGAATTGCGACCCGAGTCTTCACACATCTAATCAAAGGGGTGAGAATGGTGGTTTGCGCAGGCTATGACACTTTCTTGACCGATGTAGTAAGTGGGCTATGACCCAAACAATGTGAGCACGAAAATAGTGGGCGAGAATATAAGTTGATCTGGATAGCCGGTTCCTAGAAGACAAGGGCGTCATATATATAAGAGCAAGCGACGGCCATCTACAGTCGGCAGCGCGCATGCCTAAGCAGTAGAGGTCGCCTCTTTGTTCTCCGGAAGTTTCGCATCTGGATACTGGACACCCATGTACCGTAGATCGCCCGTCATTCCAATATTTCCAACTGGATTCAAACCTAACCATTCCTTCATTTGCGGGTCCAATGTGTCTTGGATTTCCTTCGGCAGCTTAGCGGTCCAGTTCACCTGCTGTCTCATAAAGGGGGCTGTGTAATAGCCGAACAAAAGTGCTCGGTCCTGGTCTTTAGTGATGTTGCTACCAGATGTGTGCCAGACCCGCCCGTCCATCACGATAATATCACCGGCCTTGCCCTCAAACGGGACGAGCATCTCGGGTGCATTCTCAGGTACTTCCTTGCGATACACCCACTTGTTGGACCCCGGAATGTACTGGGTCGCCCCGTTCTCCTTAGTCACGTCCGTCAAGCACCAGATGACGTTCACAGCCCAGACATCCTGCCAAGGATCTGGGAAGACGATGCTCTGGTCGGAGTGTAGGGCCATGGAATGCGAGCCGGGTCGTGCGATGTTGGCAGTGAAATTGCTGATGAGGAAGGTCTCGCCGAGCACCGCCTTGACCATCTCGATTGCGGTCGGGTCTAATATGCCATGGTCAATCGCCGTACGGCCTGAGGGCGCGATAGTACCTACGAGCGATCATATCGCGGAAAATCTTGTCAAGCTCCATCAGATAGAAGACGCGGACGTTGCTGGGATTCGGGTCCAGGAAGGGCAAGTATGTCTCCTCGCCACGCGCCTCCGCTGCTTCTTTAGCTTTCCAAAGGCGATCAAGAGCTTGATCTGCCTCCTCCTTGGTGAGGACTGAAGGAATCCTAGCCCATCCATGCTTTCTAAGGTGGGTCTTTGCTCCCTCCAAGTCAAACGCCATGGTGTTAGTCTTCTCTGAAGAAAGACGAAGTGAGGACTTCTGCGGGGTATCGAAGCTTGGATTTGAATAGAACTTTTGTTCCAGAACGAAATCAACAGAGGACGGATGGTCGCAAGGGGAACGCTGTTAGAATCGCGGTTTTTCACTGGTCAATTCCGACTAGATATATGCCATGCCCAAGGCTAGCGATGCCTCCCGGCCAACCGGCGGTGCTTTGGATGACAACTCCGCATATTAGCGCCGCTCCTGCATGGGAACATTTTAATTATGCAGGCCATTACTTGCTAGACGAAGGAACCTTGCTAGCCGTTTAATCTTGGCAGACTAGTGTCAGATTATAACATTTCGCCGTTCGGAAGGGTGGAGCTGGGACCATCCCCGCCGTTGCGTGTCTTGCCGTGGCTGCCGAAGATTTTCAAAGGTCCTTGCAGTAATATCTTCCCAAGGTTACTCTTTTCGTAGGTTCGACTAAAAAGCGGCCGCGCGAGGTCAGCCGTCCGTAGCAAAGGCAGTAGTCTCCGGCTCACTAGGCAAGCACCACGCATAGCCGGGCGGGGCGCCCTCACGGTTGCGACAACGTAAGCACCGCGTGCATCGTTCCGCCATGGGCCGTCTAAGGGTAATTTAGTATAGGAATAACCCGTCCAGCGATTCTTTTGTCCGTACGTGTTCTGGTAGTTGCGTCGCAGACGTAAGGGCTTTGCTTGAATGTAGTTGTACTAAGTGTTCTCTTTGCTACGTGCCAATCGATCTCGCCATCCACGCAGCGTGGATGTAGCTCATATTAGGCCATAGTAAATGCATAACGGAGAATGTAACGTTAGCCAGAATATCCTGGAAAACCCCAAGTGGAACGAATAGCGGAACCGGAGATCCGTTACGATTCCGCCGGTAGTTTGCTTATCGTGATCAACGACCTGCATGCACCCCTGAATTCCTAACAGAAAAACTTTCGAAGTGGACTAGTTCCAGGCGATATAAGACATTAAGACCGCCCACTGCCGCTTTCTCGCAGCCAACTTGTACCTGGCGACGACACCATCGACACCATCAGACCGAAAGCCGCGGTGAAAATGAGGAAGGCGCTCGCTCTCGCTGCTCTCTTCCGCGCGACAAGCGGACTTCATTCCGTTGCTGTCCGGTCAAGCAACGCATATAACTGCGACCCAATCAACGGTATCGATATCGCCTTCTCGGAGGACCGCAATAAGATCTCAGCTAAGTTCCCTACCATCGACCTCACTGTGTATCCACCCGCCCACGGCAACCCGGGTGGCTACTCGACCGTATCGTGTGGCGCGTCTGTCGAGTTCGAAGACTGGCTGTCGCAAGTTCGCTTCGCCATCCAGAACGTTACTTGGCATGTCGATAATCTCAACCTTACCGGAAATAACAACCTGTACAGCCTGACTGCCAAGGTCGATATGAGAGTGGCACATCTGACAAATTACTATCCTATCAAGTATCCTCTAGTCTTCGACTACGCCGCGTCCACCCTCGTGAGTTCATGGCCCCGCGCGAGGGCCCCGGTCGGCCTACGTCCGCATGCTTAGAAATACGTATGACTGCCTAACACTCGCGCGAAATGCCCACAGCTTGACCTTGACGTAAACCCTGGCATCGGCAACGATAGCTATCAAGGCGAATTCGAATATTTCGCGAACAACCCGAACCTGGAGGTAAGCATCTTGAAGGCCTTCTTTCACGGCGTTCTGATCATCTCCTGGGGGCCTACCAAATATAGTAGTAATTAACGTTGGATTGGCAGTGGTCTACATGCTTTAATGGTTACTTGGCCAACACTACCAGTCTAGACTTTGCCTTATCTGGTCAGACGGAGAAGGGAGGCACCAGCGCCCGTAAGCTATTTTAAAGTCCATATCTTTCCCTTGCTCTTCCTTGCTCTTCATGAGTAGCGGATATGGCCATTACTTAGGAACATTGTCGGTCACGTTGTTCCTTCTTCCAACCGCCAGATACTCGCCTTTCCCACCGCTTGTAAATGATGCTCGGTTATTGACTTTCGTTGTCCTAGCCGGTTGGTCCATGGACCTCGGTCTCGTCTGGGAGGAATGTTACCCACCATCGGAGCAGGACTGGGGTCAAGTGAGATATAAAAACTGGGAGAGTTGCTCGTTCGAAGAAGCGGGCTCGACATTGGGCCGGAGGGAGAGGTGCGATTTCGTATGAATGCGGATCTATAAAGGCCACTGGTGTAGGGACGATTGTATTTTAAATGTAAAATTACCTAGATAAGTGACTATCGCCCCTTAAATTTGGGACCGTAATCGCCAATGTGACAATCGATTAAACAGACTCCCTAACCATCAAAATTAATAAGGGAAGACACTGGAATTTGTTGTCGGCGGTGGCCATGGTATAAAAGCTTCATGTTTCGCCAGAGGTATATTTGCTATATCCACCGGTAAAGATCATCTATTGCAAGCCGTTTCGGATGTTCCTAATCTACTCACAGAGGACTTCGTTACCACATACTAAGCAATGAACAAAGGTCTCCCAACTACCCTGATTAGCAAGGGAAGGAGGATCTCACAACCTGCAGGCATACTCGCTGCCCTCTCCATCGCTGCGGCCATCGCATCAAACACAGCGAGTCGCGGCGCGAAAAAGACAGACCGTAAGATGTCAATCCACGAATGTCGATAGCCTAACACATTGACTGGCTCAATACTTAGGGCTGAATATCGGCGTGCGCATAAACCAGTCCTATGCTACAGCTACTACCTTCCGATGCGCATACAGGTTTCGGCCTCGAGTAACTCATTAACAGTGGAGGGCCTACACATTATATTAGATGCTGCATGGCCGCACAGAAAAAATCGGACTAGGGATAGGGGCCTTGGACTGAGTTGCGGGCAGCATGTTATTTGCGTCATTCAGGGGTAGTGGTACTACATTTATGGATCCCATGCTCCCTCTACTGGAGGCACAATAGCACGAAAACTCAGAATCATTATTCTCATAGCTATGAGCTCCCTGTTATACCAGGATGGCTCATTGAAAGTTACTGATATATCGTTAGTGGCATAACTCTTCCAGAAAGCTCGTGACTTGGACACATACCACGTCTAACCATCTTCCCATCCACTTATCTACCGCTGCTTTCGCCTCATCCACGAGGCCGAGTTCTGAGAAGGGTCGTTAACGAACGTCATTGCGAAAGTTACACCCCCTGTCGGGGAGAACTTACCAAGCAACATCTGCACCGCCCCACGCACCCCAGATTCGAGCGCCGAGGCGACCCAGGAGTGCGTATACGAGGTCTGCTCCCCCACGAAGATCATCTTTCATGACATTTAGCTCCGGTGCTGGACATAACTGTAACGGATCGCTACGACTCACGTTCTTATGGGTTTTGAAGTATTCGGAGATGTATAGCTGATGCTGCCCGATGGTCGGCTGCGCCCATCCGCCGCCCGCAAACTCATCCTCTCTCCAGCACTTGCGTCTATAGTTGCCCGTGTACTCGTCGTAGGCGACCTGGCCGTGAATCTCGGCCATCGCATCTACCACATACTGCACGTGCTGCTCCTCGGAGACCGATACCCAGGTGTCCCCCCAGCTGGCTTCGGTGACGTACGAGGCGAGTAGAGAGGCCGGCCCGGTGCAGTTGAGACAGTAAGACGGATAAGTTATCCAGCCCACGCCGGGGATATCGGTCTCGGACCATCCACCGTAGATGGGGTTTTCGAAGTGCTCCCAGAACCGCGTTCTGTACTCCAGGGCTACCTTGCACCCCGAGGCGAAGGGGACCTTGTTGATTGCGTTGGTGATCGTTGCGCCCAGCTCTGTAATAGAGTTAGACCAGGATCTGGGGAGATTAGCACTCGATACAAACTCGGAAGCCGTAGCTTTTGGACCATCGGAAATGGCATGGCAAGTATAGCGTAGTCAAAGGTCGCGTTTTGGAAGGTCCGATCCTTGTAGCTGCTCCGCCACTGCAAGTTGAGTTTCTGATATTCTTCGTCGAACTGTATCCGCTCTAGCCTGGTTGCATATGAAGTGATCCCATCCACTAATGGGTGGAATGACTGAGGCAGTCGGTTCAGACCTGCTTATTCTCAGCATATGAGTTCTTCTCGGGATGAACCTGATTAGAGAGAGATATCGAAAAGACGCCTACCGCCGTCAATTGTCTTCCACGTGGTAGCGCCGAAATTCATGCTTTCGAAGAGCTGGGGAATTAGGTTGTACTCTGTAACGGAGGAGATGCTGTGAATAACTTACGATGTACCAAAATGAGGTGTGTCCAAAGCCACCAGTGACTATATCAGTGTCGTTGAGAGAAGCTCCCAGGTAATTCGCCAGGTACGCGTATGGGGACCAGACATCGCCACCTTTACCATCCAACCCATTAACTACATGTTGTGCATGGTTGGTTAGTAAGCAAGCCTTTACTTTCAGTACAGGTGATAAAATACCCAGAAAGTCCTTATGAGCTCTATGCATGTTCGTCGCAATCCCCAACATCAGCGTCCCATTGGCCAAAATCGATTGAAGCTGTGCTTCAGTAGACCGTGTGGACTCGTCGAGCGAGAGACTAATGGCAAGCGAGGGGTCCGCAGCGACCTGTCCCAAGGTTGGAGGGAGACCCGTATCCATCTTTATCCCGTCGAAATAATGCAGCCCATTCTCATTCTGCTGGATCCAAGGGATAAAGTCAACGCTCAGGTTCCTGTCGTGGTCGTTCAACCGGTTCATCTCGTCCGCCAGTTGAAATACCATCTGGTGGTCCGTAACGTTGAACGTATCATTACCAAACTCGATAGTATGAGGAAATCTCATAGGGCCCATCTCCTGGTAGGAATAGTCGAACGGCCCCCCTGAGAGATACTCGGTGCGCACACGCCCGCCAAGGCGCCGGCTCGCTTCCAGAATTCGGACGTTTGTCAAGCCGGATTGGTGCAGGATCAGAAAAGTCATCAACCCAGCCATCCCCGCACCCACGATAGCAATGTCCTTCGCCTTTGCCTCGGCGACATCAATGGCGCTCAAGTCCTTGCCCTCGAGCAGCTTGACGCCATCGAACCATGGTCCCAATGTGTCAATTCCCATTTTATTGTTCATCGGGATGCTGCGTAGTCCGCGTGGCTCCACTCCTCTCTTGCGGAGCTTCAGACGTTGGCTCTCGCTGCGACCGACTAGGTTTCCTTCAATGTCCCATGCTGAGATGCAACACTCCGATTGGGTTGGCTGTACATCTTCCGGTATAATCCAAACCAGACGGTATGTGCCAGCCGTTTTGTAGCGACCGATTTCATGGTGCGCATTACGAATGTCCAAGTTTGAGCAGGAGCCGTACGTGAACGCCAGAGGTCCCCGGACCTCGTCATCAACTGAGACGTGGATATTGGCAAGGCGCGATATGAGTTCTGTGCGAGTCTCGATGTGGACCGGAAGAGACTTAGCAAACACCGCCAGGGCTTGCCCTGCAACAAGCGTATGCAAGAACCAGCGCATGATGTGATAAATGGTGCTGGAAACTCAACGGCCGATGAGACATGGGGAGATATTCCCTATAATAAGAGTGGCATACATGAATCAAGCCAATCAGAAGCGATCGACCGTCAGGGACAGAGATAGTGCTACCCGCGCTCAGACTCCCATGAGGCATTTATATATTCCAACCTATAAGAAAGCGATACATCCTACACTGCAGCTTGCTACTGCAGCCCATGTGGAGTAGAAAATGAATGATCTACCGCTTAGAGACAGGGCTGATTAGAGTATTTTGGAAGACGCATCCCGATAAGCATCTTCGGTAGTGTTGCTTAGCTATGAGCCAAAAGGTGATAATGAACTGCATTATCTTTATACCATGTCGAGACCCCTATCAAGGAGTGAGCGACCCTTATTTTTCCAGACGATAACGGCGTATGATGAAGTTGGCCAATATTCTCTGGATGAAGATGCATGGCGGCTGTAAGTTCTTCTTCGACCCTAAGGTATACATGAGTGAAGGAAGCAGCACAGTATTTTGGCTTTCACGATTGAGCTCGTAAGAGTGCGAGAGTCATTCTATTCTTAGAGATTTCCTGTATAGCCATTGCTGTATGACCGGTTGAATAAAAGCCAATTTCCGTAGGTGAACAGGCGAATGTACCGAGGACTCGTCTACTTGAATAGCTGAATGGGTTATCCGGTGCCTAAAGCTTATACCGCGAAAGACAAATATCCAAAGGCGTATACAAGAGTCAATTCATAATGGATAATATATACCGTCTATAATTAGGACTTGTCAGCACACTAGCCCTGACTGTCCTCCAACTCGAGCAAAACGAAACTCGAAGACATCGCAGGCAGCCCCTCAACTACCAATGCATCCCCTACCAGCTGCCACGGCAGACCTCCAAAGACTGTCCCGATAACCGCAGACGCAGGCACTGGCAACTCTGCGGAAAAACGCCCTTCGATATCCAGGTACCCGCCATTGACGACGCTAACCAGCGCCTGGCCCTCATGCCTCCAGATGGCGACGTCCACGACGTTGAGCACGTCCTCGACTTCGATCCTCTGGGGCCTCCCTCCGAGCAGGAACGCGCTGACGGGCTCCGCTGTGACGACCCGCGCCATCTCAGTGTGTGCCTCGAACAGCTCGCGGCTGCCAGGCCACGTCCAGCCGAAGATGCCCGTGATGCCGCGGTTGAAGGCGAGCGCGTTCATGACGCGCGCCTCGGCGGCCGTCGGGTCGCGGAACCAGTAGTCCTCGCCGTGGAAGACCTGCGGGTTGTGGAATTTCGGGGGCGGCGGCCACCGCCCGAGCCAGCGCTCGTACTGCGCCAGGTCGTCCCAGCGGTCCCGCACGTCCTGGACCACGCCGGCGCAGTTGTCGCAACCGCAGTCGCCGTAAGTGGTGTTGCACTGCACATCCGGGGTCAGCACTTGTCTTCTCTAGTTGATCAGGTGGGTTCCCTGGGGGGGTTTAAAATATGTGTCTAGAACTACAAACTCCGGAAAAACTTCTATACAGGACATTGTGCTCATAAACTAGAAAGTACTAGGTGAAAAAAATAAGTACAGGAACTACATACAGCCGTTCCCCACTTGCTGAAGGTGGAGTTGATGCCGATGGGGTAGACGTCGGCCATGAGCACGTCGCCACCGATCGAGTAAGGCCCGAAGTAGTAGTCCTGACAGTTGAGGGTCAGCGCCACGGGGTGGTAGGGGTCGAGGGTGCGGATGAGGTCGCGGGCGGCGACGGGCGCCTCGAAGGGTCGCTGCCAGCCGTCGGGCTCGTCCGCCGTCCAGTATGCGAACAGCGATTTGCGATGCTTGATGGTGTTCACGCGCCGCTCGACCTCCGTCAGGTTCTGGTACGAGCCGCGCAGGTCGAACATGTAGCGCAGGTTACGGGTATCCATGCTGTCGTACACGGGGTTCGTGTCGGCGAAGCCGGCGAGCGCCACGATGGCGTTGAGCCCGGTCCCGTCGCTCGTGTAGTCCCGCACGAACTCGTCGGCCGCCGCCGTGTCGTTTGACCCGTTGTACAGGCCGTAGTACCCGTAGGGGAGCAGGGGAGTCCACTCCTCGCCTTCATCCTCGGCGCGGAACAGCAGCGACCCCGTCAGCCGGTCGATCTTGGTCGCGCTGCCGCCCGCACGGATTGCGGGGAGGTAATGCACCTCGGCCGTGGCCGTGTAGTTCCAGTCGCCGAACTCGGAGGCGCCGAAGAACACCACCTCATACGGCTCGTACCTGGGCTGGAGACCCTCGACTGCGACATATGGAATCAGTAACATTTCTTTCCTGGTAAGCTAGCCAGTGGGCCAGGAGTCTGTAAGATAAATTTAAAGAGCCAGATGTACACAAGAAATGCCCCATTGGAGGATTTATAGAGTGAGTCTGGATGTAAGGGGAGAGGAAATAATAGAGAACCACTTACGGCTGAACCCGTACTCGACACCAGTGGCATTGACATCCACGAAATCCTGCACAAGCGGCGTAGCGTCATCGTCGACGAGGTGGACGCTGAACCTCAAGCGGTCGAAGGGCCGCGTGGTGACACCATCGCTCGTGCGGTTCTCATAGGGGTCGCCGTGCCACGGCGACAGGGCCGCGCTGACGACGAAGGAGCCCCACTCCTCGCCCGCCACGTAGATGCTGTGGCGCGTTGCGAGCTGCGCGTGCAGCAGCGGGGCGTTGGACCTCCGCGGCTCCGTCGTGTGGCCGCCCGGCTCGAAGGCCGGGTACCCCGCCTCGTAGACCTTGCCGCACCAGCGCGGCCAGCCCGGGTTCTCGCCCGTCTCGTCGTCTCCGCCGCCGTCCTGCGCCGCCGCGGGCGTCGTCAGGCCGGCGAGGAGTAGGACGGTGAGCGCGCCCGTGGCGAGTTCGAGGAGCTTTTTCTTCATCGTCGGTACGCCTTCGCTTTTCCGCTAGCTAGTGCGCATTGGATGGAAGACAGGCAGTAGTCTAGCGGTAGGCGGATGGATGAAACAGAAAGGCCCAGCTGGAGACGAGATATCTTCTAAGGACATATGCCTAAGCTATTGATTGAGCGAGAGTGGGTGCAGACACCGGGCAACACAGAGGGCCGATTGAAGTCTCGAGTGAGAGAATGTGTGTTTATGTCTGAGAGGAAGAAATACGTGGGTGACGACCAGCGCCGAGCCGGGTCTATGCAGGAAGTGTGATTGGCAGAGAAGCGCGGGCCGACTGCAGCCCTTCCCCAATTGCCATTCGCAGATAATAACTTGGGGAGAAGGGGCACGGATCCCTTGAATTCGACTGCTACGCAAGAGTGTACATATCATCCCAATATATATATGCATGTCGATCAATACATATATACGTGCGTGCAGGTATACTAGATAGCCGCTCATACCCTTGGTATCGAGATTGAAGTCGGATATTAACCAGGCATGATGGGAAATAACACCTAGCTATAATGCGACAGGCGAAAGCGCATGGATATTCAGCTACGCAGATTGGCAGTCAAGTATGAGGGTATATTCCTGTGGCGGTTACCGACATGTCCGGTGATTCAACCAATTAGAGTACAAGGGCGGGATGCGGGCCTGTCCAACCGTTTCCTGCCGCATATCGGCTTGTCGTGACCCGTGAACCTTAGGAATGATGCTGAGTATAGTGATTGTTTTAACCCTTGAGCCCCAAATCTTGAGGAGCCCATTGGGGCTCCGTGCTTCCACTCTGCCCACACGTAGATTATCCTCAGATCAGGGTATACGCGTTTTGTTACAGCTCTGGCACGTAGCCCACCAACGTAAACAGATCGAGAGGCTCATACTCTGTAATTAAACAGAGTCATCAGAGGAGCACGTAGATCAAACCTCCACATGCTTATCCAAGTATCCCATCTCGTCATCCGCTCCCGGCAGATCGGTGGCTCGGGAGGAGCTACCGGAGGAGTTAAGAAGCGTGCGCACTCTCCCCTTTCACTGGGTCACCCTCGGGTTCCGAAACGGGGAGACCCTTCGCGACGAGACGGCGGCGGTTGAATTCCTTCGCCTGCTGATATATGGTGGGGGGCTCCTCGCCGCCTAGGAGTTCGGCCTTGACGTGGGGTAAGATCTCGTTTAAGAACTTATGGCGGTACGAGTCGTTATCTACGTAGGTGCCCTTGAGCCAGCGTTCGCCG
This sequence comes from Monosporascus sp. mg162, assembly GCA_004155945.1. NCBI lineage: Eukaryota > Fungi > Ascomycota > Sordariomycetes > Xylariales > Monosporascus > Monosporascus sp. mg162. The sequence goes on along the minus strand of QJNY01000522.1, from coordinate 37,700 downwards.
GAGGAGGTATCGAACTCTCGGCGCCCGTGCAGCACGCGGAGGTTGTTGAAAACCGCGCACTCCCCTTCCTTGAGCTTGTACTGGTACTGATATTCTTCGGCCTCCAGAAGTTCCCTGAACAAGCGGATCGCCCTCACCCAGCCCTGGTATACCCGCACGTCTTCAATTCCTTCGAAGTGCGGTAGTGCCGGATTCTGAAATGGCGGGGACCAGAACACGTCAAAGGTGAAGGGGGGGAAAACATGGCGATCCCTCGTGCGTGGGTAGGCGCTCTTCGTGTAACAGTATTGGATAAAACCCTTTGATAGAGACTCCCGGGCGTCGCCGTCGCCAACGGTGATTTGCATTCTCGCTCGTGTACCATCACTAAACAGGGACTCGCCGCCCTCGCAGCTGTTCTTGAGGCAGTGGAGCAGCTGAATACGAGGGGGATCCTTCATATAAAGGAGGTCGGAATGTAGACCAAGGTACGAGCTCGTATACGCAACGTTCTCAGCGCTGGGTTTCGATACGACGTTCCAAGTCCGCCCATAGAAGGTGTGTTGAATGATACCGAGTTGTTCGGCGATACGTTCGACGGCCTTTTCGTCATGCGGGACGTTGCGGATGAAGAATAGACCGTGGGTCTGCAGAGTCATGGAGGCGGCGTAGTAATCGCCGCCGCCGCCGACGAACTCCGCATAGTCATAGAACGGCGCAAGTGATTCCATCGCCGCGCGGTCCCACAGCCGTCGTTCGGGTCGATATGCAGGCTTGGCCTGCAAAGATGTGGATCGCCTGCGTGTCAAACAGGACGCCACCTGCGTAGCAGGATATACGGAGATGTGATTGTCGTGCGTGAAGAAGTCGTTCTGCCAGGTGACTTCGAGCGACCCGTCCGCGGCCTTCCGCGCCTCAGCAATAGGCGGGTTGTCCGGGATGTCACAGGTGGCGAAGCGCTTCTGACCGGAAGATGGGTCAACACACCTCTCGCAGCAGCACGCATCCCGGAGCCATATTCGCGAGAGAACTCTCGGCCTATCCAGCTTCGGATGGGACAGCTCTAAGGTGCCGGCGCTGGATAGGGCCTGGGAGGAATCCAGTTGCCACTCTTCTGGGGCAACAAGCTCTCGATACTTGGCCCTCAAAATTCGAGTAGCCGCGAATGCCCTAGAGGGGGGTCTCAGAATCTGGAGTTTCGCTGCCCATCTCCGAGGTCCACCGGGATCTCGCGAGGTACGCCCTGGCTTCACAGCCTCGGTCTCAGAAGAGAATAATCTCAAATGCCGCAAATTCGTGTTCGAGGCATTGGTACCACGTCTGACAACCGCACGAATAGCGCGCGGAACATCTGACGAAGGCATTTTCTGCACCCTGGAGATTGTGAGTGGGTTCGCGGAGAGGAATGGAGGGGAGGAATGGATAGAGAGAGTCTAAAAGGATAAATCAGGTGACAGGTGATGGTTAACACATAAACGAGTCTATCGCGTCAACAACATTTGCGAATTCTCCCATTAATACCTCGTCGCTCTTAGATCTATATAAATTTGAAGTGGGGGCTCTCGAAGAGCTACCATTTTGTTCGTGTTGAGTAGGGTGGAGAGGTCCTTAGCTATTAGCTGGGGGGGAATTATCCCGAGGCTCTGGAGAGACCCTTAAATCGGCACATGTGCAGGTAAGCAACAGGTACTCTACTCCATAGTATGTAGCAACAGGGGAAAACACTTGTTGCGGGGGAAGCTAGGGAGGTGTGGATATCCGTTGATCTGCGTTATCGATAAGGTATCGCTGAAGTGGAGCTAATCGACCTCATCGCATACCCTGATCCCTGCAATCAATTGGATGGCCGTGAATTTTTCTTGGTGGTAAATGTGGTTAATGCAAATCAAGTACTACGGGCATACGACCTTCCGCACATTCTTATTGGGATAATTTAAACCACGCGAAATGGCCGGCCCCAACTCCAAGAAACGAAATCACCAAGATTCCGGCTTTAAGTCAAAGTCTCAAACGCCAAATAAGAAACAAAAGAAGCAACTCGAATACCACAGCGACTCGGACGAGGAAGGGTCGAATCCCGACTTCACGCCGGTCAACCTGCTCGACTCAGACAATGAAGATCTCGACAATATAGCGGTGGACGACGTCCCGTCCGCATCCGAGTCGGACTCGGGATCCGACTCCGGAATGGACCGAGAGACGGCGACAGCATTGATACGGAACAAGAAGCGGAAAACGCTCGCGAAAGACGCATCGTCCGACACGTCCGACTCCGACGCAGAATCGGGGCACGGTTCCGGAGAAGAAGATGACGAGGATGAGGATGAGGACGGGGACTCAGACGCGGACACGACGGCGACGTCGACGGCGCCCAGCAAGTCAAAACGCAACGACCCGTCGGCCTTCGCGACCTCGATCTCCAAGATCCTGTCCACAAAACTCTCGTCGGGGCGGCGAGCAGACCCCGTGCTGGCGCGCAGCGCCGACGCGCACCAGGCGGCGCGGGAGGCGGTGGACAGCGCGCTCGAGGCCAAGGCGCGCAAGCAGCTGCGCGAGCAGAAGCGGTTGGCGTCGGAGAAGGGCCGCGTGCGCGACGTGCTGACGGGCGGGGGCTGGGGCACCGAGCAGGGCGGAAAGGATGGCAGCGTCGCCGACGCCCAGGCCGCCGAGCGCCGGCTGCGCAAGGTCGCGCACCGCGGCGTCATCGTGCTGTTCCGCGCCGTGCGCGAGGCCCAGGAGAGGGCCGCGCAGACGGAGCGTGAAGCCAGGAAAGAGGGCGTCTTCGGCGTCAAGAGCCGCGAGGAGAAGGTCAGCGAGATGAGCCGCCAGGGGTTCCTCGACTTGATTGCGAGCGGCGGAGGGAAGCTGAAGAAGGGCGGACTGGAAGAGGCGTGAGAGCTCAAATCACTAGTGGGGAATGCTGGGAGAAGATACCAGAAAAGGGTTGTTTCGCAACCTTGTTGGAGTTGGGTCGAATCTATTTCCTGACTTCATCATTTGAACGCTTGGGATAACAGGTAGTACTGCTACATGTACAGATGTCTGGCCGAACGAGCCGGAGTCCCAATCAATCAACAACCCCCGACGGCGCCATATGTGCGCTGCTTGTCTATATTTACAATCCAACCCGTCCGCTTTATTTCTTTTGCCTCCTTGGAGCCTTATGACTTACTACCGAAATCGCTCGCCTGCAGATTCCGCGTCATGCTCGGCAGCTTCACCCTCAGGCCGTCCAGCTCCTTGGTCATGACCACCTGGCAGCCCAGGCGGCTCGTCTCGGTCAGGCCGAAGGCCAGATCCAGCATGTCGTTCTCGTCGTCCCCGGGCTCGGGCATGCGGTTGTAGTACTCCTCGTCCATCACGATGACGTGACACGTCGAGCAGGCGCAGGAGCCGCCGCACGCGCCCTCCATCTCCAGGTCGTGCGCCTGCGCGATGTCCAGAAGGTTGTCGCCCTTGTTCACGGCGAGTCTGTGCTCGCGGTTCTCCTTGTCTATGAAGGTCACGTAGAGCCTACCGGTTTGCGAGGTCAGCACAGCGGAAGACAGCTAAAGGAAAAAGACAGACTTGGGGAGACGGAGCGGGGGCCTACTCTTCGCCTGGCTTTGGCGGATCAATGTGTCCGTGTGACCTTGGAGGCGTCGTCGTGAAGGTTCGTAGTATGGATGTGGAGGGGCCCCTCCGAGAGCTCGCCCGGGTATTCCGGCATATCGACGTTATTGAGCGACATGTAGATGGTGTGGACCGGCTTAGATGCCTAACTGGCTGTTGTGAAGAGCACGAGAGCTTCTGTAAGCTCCGACCAACAAATCTAGGTGTCGCCATGACCTTTTTTCCTAAGCCGGAATCTGAACGCGACTGACTGAGTCTTATGAACTAAAGCTAAGAGAGCTCGGGGATCGGCTGGAACGAGGAAATCCGGAGGTAATTATAGGATGGGGGTACCACGGCTACTAGTTTATATTCCCAACTTCTCGTGCGTGCAGCAGCAATAAGCGGTATATAACGTGATCAGCATAGTCCTCGCCTCGCGCAGTTATAACAGGGCGCGGTATGCCTGGATTGGGAATTTATATGCACGTGTATGTACAGTAGAAGCAGAATAGAACCAACACCATGACTTGATTCGCCCCGCCGAAAATTCCTGAGATGAATCTAAGCAGTTTTTAACTGAAGTTAGCTCCGATAAGCCTCTTATCGGCCGGAGGCAGCGGGGGGGGGCTTAAGTATGCGATTCACCGAAGGGTCGGGGTCGGACGATCGGTGTCAATTGATCCAACCATTGGTCTGGAGTTGCTTCTGGCTCTAATCTTGTCTTATCTCCGATACTGGATAAGCGCATTACTCTGGTCAGGCACAAATAGGTGACACCCGACCTTACTTACTTATATGCATGTGCTTATCATGCAGATCCCACATCCCCGCCTCGTTACGCTCGAAAGATTCACATATTCAATCCGGGTAGCTCTCCTACGATACCCTCTGTCTGAGTTTGTGTACTGATCTGAATGACAAATGCGTATTGATACCTCGAGACTTTCGATATGACTTCCACAAGAGAAGGCGTAAATCCATTACGCCCGTATTATATACCCCCAACCATAGGAGAACGTAGCGAGTCCTTCCCGCCGCAGCCCAATCCGTTTTCACATGCAAATACCACCACTACCACACCCACCATCACCACCACTAGCACTGCTGCCACCACCAGCAACGGATATGCCTCCAAGGCGCGCGACATATTCTCAGACATAGACTACCAAGACTATCTGAACGACTCGTCACCGTCAACTGTCCAGGCGGCAAAGGCACTCGTCGACGAGCTGCTATGGAAGTACACATCCGTGTTGATGTCCCAACCTTTCGAGGTAGCCAAGACGATATTGCAAGTGAGGAGCCAGGATGATCTGGGAGAGCTGCACGTAGGCTCTGCTGCGACTCACAAGTCCACGCCGATTCTCCGGTCAACGCCGACTCTTAAGTCCACGCCGATACTCCTGACCCCGGAGAAGTCGGTTTGGGACGATGATGTATGCTGCTGCTCTAACGGTGGTCTCGTGATGTGTTGGCAAATCACTGACAGCAGTTACAGGGAAGCCAGTCCGACTCGGAGGATGACGAACAAAACTACTTCACTTCCAAAGAGCCGTACTCGACACCCTCGCCTAGTAATCAATCACAACTGCGCCGTCCGTCCTCACCTCTAGAGTCTCCCAAATTACCCCCCAGCAAGCCAGCACTAGCCCCGCATCAGCTGAGTCTGCGCCGCCCGGATTCGATATTCGACGTGATAGCCCAGCTGTGGTCGAAAGAAGGGGCATGGGGAGTATGGAAAGGCACAAACGCAACGTTCCTGTATACGGTGCTGCAGTCCCTGCTTGAAAACTGGTCGCGCAGCCTGCTCAGCGCACTGCTAAACGTTCCCGACCTCGGCGTGAAAGACGACGTCGACCGGCTCGTCGACATCGCCTCGCCCTACCCCTGGGCATCCCTCTGCGTCGCCGCAGCGGCCGCCGTAGCCAGCGGCTTGATCCTCGCGCCGCTCGACCTCGTACGCACGCGGCTCATCGTGACCTCCACCACCCGGGGGTCGAGGCGGACGATGGCCACCCTACGCGCCCTGCCGAGCTGGTTCTGCCCGGCGCCGCTGATCGCGCCGACGGTGCTCAACGCGCTCGTGCACCCCTTCATCACGCTGTCCACGCCCCTGGTCCTTCGGTCGCAGTTCCTCATCGACCGCAGCCAGAGTCCGACGACGTTCTCCGTCGCCAAGTTCTGCACCTCGTGCGCGTCGCTGTTCGTCAAGCTGCCCCTCGAGACGGTGCTGCGCCGCGGCCAGGTCGCCGTCCTGCGAGACCCGGCCTACGTTCACGCCATCGAGGGCGACAAGGCAAACCCCGAGCTCGACGCCATCGTCCAGCCGGGAACATACAGCGGCGTCGTCGGCACCATGTACAGCATCGTGGCGGAGGAGGGCTCGCGCGCCGTCGTCACACCGCAGCAGACGAAGCAGGCCAAGGGACACGTTGCGAAGGCGGCTGCCGGCGGCAAGAAGGCGACCATTAACAAGGGAGGCAAGGTCGCCGAGACGGTGTACAGGAAGGGCCAGGGCCTCGACGGACTCTGGAGGGGCTGGAAGGTCAGCTGGTGGGGCCTCGTCGGGTTGTGGATGGCGGGCATCGCCGGCGCCGGTGGCGAGGGTGAGTTCTGAGGGGACGGTGGTAGTGGTGGTGACACTTTAGACACCTACATGCATACACACACGCGTACGTAGGTCAGGCAGGACGCCGCGTGGTGAGCTGTGGCTGTCTATCGGGCCTATGCCTACCTGCATCCTGCCTGAGCATCCCTACCTAGGGAACTCCCTGCCTAAAATTTGCCGAGAAATGTGGGGCCTGGAGTTTGGGTCAGACAGGGCGGGACGGGGTGGATTCTCTCCTCTAAGCTATACCTGTACCGGGTTCGAGCGAGTTATCATTATGAGCTACGCTGACTATGATATCCCCTTCATCATGTCGTGCTTCTCAATATTGAACAAATGAATCTAGGAATATAGATTGGATGTCTCTATACGTCCTTCCGTTTGTCATGGTTGATGGCTCGTGTTCGGTAAGAGTATGTGACTAGGTGGCTCTTGATACGATGGTTGTGCCGGAATCGCTGGCTTAGCGTGCCGTATGTGTCGGAAAGGAGCACGGGATACGTGATTATCGTGAGTGAATATGGCTCCTGGTATAGTGGATGGGGTAAGGAGGGAGACTACGCTGAGTGTACAGATATGGCGGTGGCCAGCTACGAAAATAATACCCGTTCTCTTTTCTAAACTCTCGGTGGGCGATATAAAGGATAATTCGGGGTTCCCTTAGAGCATGCTTGTAGCAATACGTGCATGCATCTAAGTTGGCATTCGGTGATCAAACCCGGGACTCTTGCTATGTCGTCTTAGTATAGTTCTCAAGCCATCCCCAAGTTCCGGCAAGGAGTCTTAACTGGATCTGACTAGACTAGTGCCTGACCTGAATTCTATCCTGTTTGAAGCAAGCCTACCACCCAAGGGCAGGGAAAAACTTGGGGCTCCAGGATGTTCTAACCATATGTTACAAAGAGACCTCGTGACCCTTAGCGAGGCAGGCTTCTCGTCGGAGTGGTAAGAGTCGACGATAAGTAGGAACTCTCACACGATGGTTGTCGTAAATAAATATGTTGTTCCTTCTACACGGCCTCGCCGTATAAGCCCTTCTCACCTCACGCCAATATTCAGAGTGTTTAATCTAGGTATCAGGGGTAAAGTTCGTGATTCCTGTAGCCCCTTTCGCGAAACAGGATTGGCGTTTTCGATTTTCATCAATTAAACCTCATTGCGACGGCATCAGTGCTCTAAGTTCACAGACCTTTCCAGAATTTCAGAAACCGGGCCCATGGATCAATTACGACATTGGTGACAGTAGCGGGAAGCCGGGAGGTAGGAGGACCCTGGGCACGGACAGCCACTGACCATAATGTTGAGCCACCATCTTCCAATCACCTAAGTACAGTATAGTATATGCGCCGTCGCTGCCATCCGGATATTCCGAGAGCAATTCCTTTTCTTGACTAAGTTCGAAGAACCATCAGCCTTTACTTCCCATCCGCAAGCAATCAAAATTATTATTCCGTTCCCAAAGATGACTCAACTATTTTCGCCAGAGCCTGCATGGGCCACACGGGAAGTTTCTTCTCTTAACAGCGTGTTGAGTAGGAAGTACCTGCTCATGTAATTTTACGACGCGTCTCACTCGAGACTGACTCGTGTTGAGAAATAAGGTTGCTTTGTTCTTCACTCCAACTAACGCCCCCGATGCATGTTTCCTCTGTATTCTCAATGTAACGCGATCTTTTCCGCCGCGACTGCATAGGGAGTAACCTTGAGGTAGCCACCATGGGCATTACAGGGTAAGCAAGCGAATACCCGCTGAACATTCCGTGGCACCTTTCTAAATGCTAAACCGCCCAGGGCTTGGGAGCAGGTTCGTAAGGTGACGCCTGGAAAAGAGGTGACCTTAGCCCAGCTAGCCGCAGAATGCGTGCGCGAGAAGGGCAGGCCCCTCCGCATCGCCATCGACACGCCGTTTGCTGTATTCCAGTACAACGAGGCTACGAGACCAGTAGCCTCCTATGGCAAGTGCATTCCGAACCGACTTATCCATCAATGCCAGCCAGTAATGAGCTGACCAGGCTACAAGTAAATGTCAATGGCAGTCACATGATAGGCGGCATGAACCACCCAACACGGACGCTGTACTATCACATACAGCATGTCTTGCGCGCCGGCGTCCAGCCCCTATTTATCTATGACGGCCAAGGCAAGCCGCCTGTAAAGCGCCATAGATATCACCGCTATTCCGAGAATTACGCGCCGTATGAGCCTCCGGCTGCGTCCTCTCTGCGCACACCGGCAGACGTCGAACGGGAGTATGATCCTCAGCACGTCACTTACTTATCGAAGCAGATACTTGATCTGCTCGGGATTCCCTGGTACATCGCGCCCGGCGAAGCTGAGGCGGAATGCGCGAGGCTCGAGGAAGCCGGTACCGTCGATGCGGTGTTGACCAAAGATGGCGACGCATTCGTCTTCGGAAGCAACACCATTCTGCAGAGGCTCGACGCCGAGAACAAAGTCGCCATGGTACGCAGATTCCGCATGCGAGACCTGAGGGACGCACGCCCTCCCCTGAGACAGCAGGACCTGTTTCTCTTGGCGCTCATGGCCGGTGGGGATTACCACGACGGCATCCCGGGCTGTGGTACCGTCGTTGCGATTGAAGCGGCGAGGGCCGGATACAGTGGAGAACTGCGAGCCCTCCTCCTTGCCCGTGGACCGACGAAAGTCTGGAGGGACAAGCTGGTTAGCGAGTTACGCACCAACGACAGGGGCCGTTTTAGTCGCAGATGGGCGGCCGTTGCCAACGCAATTCCGGAGAACTTCCCTCTCCCGACTATAGCGAACTACTACCTCAAACCCGCAGTCTCATCGCGAGAGAAGGCGGAGGAATATGGTCGATCTGTCAACTGGCACAAAGAGACCGATGCTCGAGGCTTGCGGGAGTGGACTGCGAAGTACCTGGATTGGAAGTACGCATACCATGCTTGCAAGTTCGTCAATAACCTTACACCGGCCCTGCTCGCCCGCAAACTCATGATCCATTCCGAGACGGGGGTCGATGGCTCCTACTTGATAAAAGCCATTCATGGGGTGAAGCCCATGAATAAACACGCCGAAGACGCCGGTAATAACAACAACGACGAGAACAGCGACGATACCGCGAGCCAGCTAAGGGTCTCGTACTACCCTGCTACCGTCATTAACATTGACGTTTCCGGGGAACAGATTGTCTCGGGTTATAAGGCAAATATGGAGAAACTATTCGACCCGCAGAAAGACGAGCGAGAATGGTTCCCCCGGTGGATGCTTGAGAAGGGCGCGCCAACTGCTTTCAGAGAGTGGCAGGACGAATCGGCCAAAAAGAGCGAGAAGAAGTCCTCCAAGAAACGCGGAGCTGCCGTGATTTCCGAGGGTGCTCCCGCAACAAAGAGGCCGCGCGGTCGTCCAAGGAAGGACCGTCTTGAGAATGCTCAGGCACCCGCTGCGCCGCAAGGCAACAGAACCCGGAGCAGGGTTGCCGCTTCAAATGCTCCATCGCCCGCCTTGAACAGGTCCCATCGAGTCAACAGAGATCAGAGTGGGTTAGGGGCCGTGCTTACGCCTCCTGCCAAACCTGCTACGACCACAGGCCCACTTTCTCGGTCGACCTCTCCCGATTTACCGGAACTTTCTGTGTTGTTCGGTAGCCCTCGGGTCGGCCATGCCGAATCCTCGAATGCCACTCCTGGCCATGGCAGGTCTTGGAACGCCTTAGCTGAGGGTAATGTCAATTCTTGTCGAAGTAATGCAACGAAACTTCCCGACCCAAGGCATAGCAGCCACAACAATACCAGTCCACCCAAGTCTGGCTTGTGTGTTGGACGAAATTCAGATGCATATCGGCCACAGTCTGGTTCGGCCGATGTGATTGACCTTACCTCGGACTAAACAACGGAGATGGCCAGTACGCAACGAACCAGTTTGCCTATATCTTGCTTGCCCACCCGAAGGGGGTTATGTATGCTGGAGCTACGCAAGCGATATGTTTCGTTTCCCTGTTGTAGGGACTGGTGTAGGGGAGACCCGGCAACATGGATTAATTTTTCAAGTTTCTGATAAAAGCCTACCCATATGATCTCAAGGCCAGGGCTCCCCGGGCATCTGTGCGACTTCCGGCTCTGCGCTAACACGCAATCCTGTTCGGCGAAGAATAAGAATAGAGAAAGTATGCGGTTAGTGTGAGACACGATGCAGTCGATCCAAAAGGGGAGCACCCTCTCACCTTGGCAGGTTGACGTACAGTAAGCCATTGGGCCAAGTCTCGCGCGCGAGCTGATTTCCATTTTCAGGGGCCGTCCAGGTGCCTTCCACCACGGCGCTCCTGGCAAATTGGAATGCTCCGCGTTTGACAAGGACGTTCGCGGAGATGTCTGAACCTATCACCGAATGACGAGTGCCCAGACATGTAGTTCGAGATACCTAGCTCGCGAAGCTGAAAGCGGACGTCGTGCTTCGTCTCTGCTGGGTGAACCCCTTTTTGTTGGCTTCAAAGAAGAATTTTGTCTAAAAGGCTTATAAGGCGGGTCTACTCCTGGAGGATGCTCCACACTAATCAACTTGAATCCGCCGAGATGAGTGTGGACAAGGGACGGTTGTGGTGATACATAAGTCACATGGGTATTTTTGGTTAGCTATCTCCACTGGTCCGCTATACTGTATGCTATATGGAGTTAAGATGTAGATCTGTGAAGCAAATTGCAGATGTAACCTCGTCAATTCCATTGAAAGGTCGATAACCTAAGACGATTGGCAACCTGTGATAGCGGTAACACGGCAATACGACAAAACAATCTACGATGTCGCAGCCCATACAAATTTGTATATGACTTACCTAAGTATAATGGACACGGTGGAGGTATCTAACCAAATATACCCCTATGATTTGTACTCAACAACAACGATACTATAAACATCGTTACTTGTACCTCATATGCTGTCAGCACCAATGAGGTCAGCTCTTTCACCAGCGGCTACCGACATGTCACAGTAGGCATCAATAATCGTGCTTCAATAACCGCCAAGTTGGAAAGCTAGGCGTTTCAGGCCCTCGCAGCACCCCCACATGTACTAAGGGGGAAACTACCGATGCGGGTAAGCTAAGCCAGCCTCACCCGCTTCAGACTTAAACGCCGTTGGCTAAGGCCTCAGGATATGCAAGGGGTATATAATTCCTGATACAGAGTCCAGGTTCTGTTCCGAGACCGACGTAATGCCTCCACTCGCTATGCCGTGTTTCTGGAATGCCCCCAGAACATTTTCCTCGCGAGAGTTGTCGGTTTCAACATGAAATTCTGGTATCGACGCTCCCTGGCTCGGATCTGCGCCGCCTTGTGTTCAGCTGGAATATGAACACAAGGGATGCCGGATAGATCTGCGTCGGGTATGGGATGAGCTGTATAGGAGCATCCCCTGGCGTATTTCCATGCCTTCGTGGCTTTGATATGCGATCGAAATTCGCACCGAGCAAACTCCGTAGGGAGACGCGTAACCGTCCATCGAGCCCCGTCGAGTCCTGTCCTCCTGCTTAACAAGCTTTCAATCCCACCATGCTGTGGTCCAGGAGGCTAGCCATCTCCGTCAGTGGAGTCGACAGCACCTTTAATTAGGTCTCGGCATGAACACCCGCGGTCCACTCGACGCCACCCGAAGACGGGACGGGCGCTTACTGCAGCAGGGTCCGGGTATTTAAACCGGAGAGCCTCCTCTACCAGTTGCATGTTTCGTTTCGATCTTCAGCACTTCTGCAAATCCGATCTCTCAACTTCATTCGTTGTCTCCGTCCCTCTTTTCCAGTCTGTCGTTTCTTCACCATAACCTCCAGGAGAGATTTTTAAGTACCTTGATTGGTATCTTCTCACACACATTCACTTCCCACAACTTTTCACACACAACGTAAAACCACACACAACCCACACCATGTCTACCTTCAGGACTTCCATGCTGGTCGCCGCTCTGGCCTCGGCCGCCACCGTCTCCGCCCACGGTCACGTCACCAACGTCGTCGTCAACGGCGTGTCCTACCAGGGCTACGACCCGACCAGCTTCCCGTACATGTCCAGCCCGCCGACCGTCGCCGGCTGGGCCGCCTCCAACACGGACAACGGCTTCGTGGAGCCGAACTCGTTCGCGGACCCGGACATCATCTGCCACAAGACGGCCACGCCCGGCGGCGCGCACATCGAGGTGGCGGCCGGCGATAGCATCAGCATCCAGTGGGACACCTGGCCCGAGTCGCACAAGGGCCCCATGATCGACTACCTGGCCGCGTGCGACGGCACCTGCGAGTCCGTCGACAAGGCCTCGCTCGAGTTCTTCAAGATCGACGGCGCCGGCTACGACGCCGCCACCGACACCTGGGCCTCGGACGTGCTCATCGAGAACGGCTTCAGCTGGCTCGTCAAGATCCCCGAGAACATCGCCCCCGGCAACTACGTGCTGCGCCATGAGACCATCGCGCTGCATTCGGCCGGTCAGGCGAACGGCGCCCAGAGCTACCCGCAGTGCATCAACCTGCAGATCACGGGCTCCGGCACCGCCAAGCCGAGCGGCGTCCTCGGCACCGAGCTCTACAAGCCGGAGGACGCCGGCATCCTCGTCAACATCTACAACGGCCTCACCTCCTACGAGGTCCCCGGCCCGGCCCTCATTGACGGCGCCGTCTCCTCCGTCGCCCAGTCCACATCGGCCATCACGGCCACCGGCACCGCGACCGCCCCCGGCGGCAGCGGCAGCGACGCCCCGGCCCCCACGTCGGCCGTCGAGGAGCCCACGTCGGCCGCGCCCTCCGCGACCTCCGAGGCTCCCGTCGAGGAACCCACCACCCAGGCGCCTTCGACCATGATCACGGCGACCCGCCCCTCAGAGGCCCCTACCACCACCGCCGCTCCTACCACCACCGCGGCCCCTACCACCGCAGCCCCTACCACCGCCGCGCCGACCAGCGCTCCCACGGGCGGTGTCGGCGCCCAGCCCCTCTACGGCCAGTGCGGCGGCATGAACTGGACCGGTCCCACCACCTGCGCCGAGGGTACCTGCAAGGAATACAACCCCTACTACAGCCAGTGCGTCAACTCGGCTTAAGCGATCCTCGTCCCGTCTGAGGCGGACGAGTGGGAAGTATATGATGAATTTTTGAAGCTTTCTTGGTGTCAATGAACGTCCTACCAATGTATATGCCTGCTTTCCCTCCGTCGAGGGTTTTATGGGTTTGGATGGATGGATTTACGTTTTTTGTATATAACTTTTTTGAAGAGCGACGAATCGAGATCGAATTTGTGCAAGTACAGTTTCTGGTGTGATTGTTTTAGGCTCTTGCGCTTGACTTGATGTGGAAAGCCCCTGGAATATCCTGTCGAAGGGGTGAACCGACTTCCCGGCGGATCCGGTAGTGCAATAGTACTACTTGTGACCACGGCAGATAACATAGCACAAAGGCAGATGCGTGCTACGCTTCTGGTAAATTCCGTTACGCGGAGGCTTGGAATATCCGCTCATGATTCTTTGTGGGGTGCAATTTTGTGTTTGATTAGGGGGATGATAATCGTCACAGCACCCTTGTCGATTCAGGCTAGCCGCCAGCATAGCGATATCATTTATGCAGCACAGCAGGGAGTTTGTACTGCACGGGAGTAATTACTGAGTAAGCTCCCCAGACCCATTAGTCTGGCCATTTAGGTAATTAAGGGGATTGAATTCTTCGTTATTCAGGTCACTATGGGAACTCAAGATAGCCGTACAAGTATCCTCACGATAATCCGCAGCACACATGACATGCGTTCAATCTTCTAGATTTATATAGCTCCGAGCAACCATGTCGCCAGTAATGGGAGAGTTGCGCCCTAACCCCGTGCTGTGCTATAATACACTACTGCATCTGCAGAGGCAGTCTGCCTAACTTTTTTTTTCATCCAACGCCAGGGTATGTTAAACCATTCCGCTAGATGCAAACATTAGACAACGCCGCCGCTCGTGATGCAATGCAAATGATGCCCAAAACGCCGTCCCCGCCCTACTCCTTTCCGCTCGCCAAGAAACCCAGACATGGAAAAAGCCAAAAGTAATACAGTGTGTGTGGTGTCGTTCGTTCTCGAAGTCTTCCGTTTACTCGTAAAAGCGCTCCTGCCACTCGAGGACCTCCATGGCGTTGGGCCACAGCGCCATCAGGGGCCCGCGGATGCTGGAGACGTGTTGCTCCTCAGCGACAGTTCTCCTCTTCGACGCCTTCCCCTCCGCCTTGCGGGGTTCCGAGGAGTCGAGCTCGAACAGCGAGGGCCGCCTCAGCAGCGAGGCGTCGAGCTCGTCGGCCTGCCGGCCCAGGAAGACGGGCCACTCGAAGTCGTCGTCGGAGCTGCACATGGTGCCGCCGCGGCGCCGGCTCGGCGACGGCGGGATCTCGAGCTCGTCGCTCTCCCAGTCCTCGAGCACGGCGCTCTCGTGGTCCGAGAAGACCGGCGTGTGCGAGCCGCTCGCGGGCGCTTCGAGCGGCGTCAGGGTGCCGTCGTGGTTGTGGTATTGGTGCCGGTCATGGTGATGATAGTGGTCATGGATCGAGGCCGTGTATTGGTGGCTGGTGCTGGCGGGGTCGACGGCGTCCGCGTAGAGCAGGTGTGAGAGGTCGTCCTCGTTGTAGATGGCGACCTGTGGGGCCGCCTTGGCCGCTTTGGGCTGGGGCGCCGCCGCCGTTTTCTGGGGCGTGGGGATCTGGATCGACATTTGATCGAGCATGAAGATGTCGCCCTGCATGGTTGGTTGCGTGGGATGAATTTGTTTGGAGATAAGAAGGAAGCAGATAGCTTCTTATTTGCTTGTGAGCTTAGTGTGGTGGTGGTAATAATGCTGCTTTGTTGCGACTCTGATGGTGGTATGGGGGAGCAAAACTACGTTCGATACACGAGCGTCCGGCAGCTCGAATTATATCCAGGGGCCAAGAATTGGGATCGCGGAGAGCGCGGAGAGCGACGACGGGAGGTGAAACCTGTGCGACGCCATATGGGCCGACGGAAGGTTCCTGCATTGCCATGACTCGGAAACGAAGATGAACAATGGGGGTTGACGGATCGAGAACAACCGCTGTGCGCTCCTAGCTTTCCCGATGGCCAGTCATGGCGTTAACCTATTAACACATTAAAACCTATGTCGAACGTCCAGACCCGCCAAGGATCATAAGAGAAATGGTATGCGCACGGGACTGTGCGACCGGACAGCTCGGAATGGTGCGTAACTCTAGCCAGCGCAGGGTGGTTAGATGGCATGTCGCCCAAGAAAATGTTCCGCGGTGCTCGTACGATCGGAGGACGCCGCCCATCGCCACGGTGGGTCCCGGAACGCGCCCATGACCCCCCGGTACCACTGCAGGTCCAAGGAACGTTCCAAGAGCATACATGTATATCATAATGGCCAGACTCTACGTGCCTTATTAATTTTTTACGTTTCCTATAACTGCCAAGCAATTTATGGTTCCAGGCGCGGTTGAACCACCATCGATCGGCCCGGAGACGACGCTGCCAAGTACAGAGCTAGATTTGGGATAATACGAATCAACAGGCCTGCGAGCCGAGAATTATGAACTCTGGGTATAACCAGTTACGAGAGCTTGCATCTGAATGATTTGCGAGATTGTATTCCTGTGGCAGCTACATTTATATCGGCCGATCCCCCTTATTGCCACTCGTTCTAAACTAGCCGTTTAAACATCGCAACCTTAGCCGGATGTGGCCGCATTAGTAGCTTTGCGGCTGGGCATTCGGGAAAGGAGCAATTTTTGCACGTCCCTGGTGTTGCGCATCATTTCGCAATTTCTAAGCCGTTCAAAGGCGTCTGCCGTTGTCAGATATAGGGGACATCGGCTGCCTTGATGCGATCCCGTGTATTCCATATGGCGTTCGCTTAGGGCCATTATTTCCCGACGCATCAACATAAACAACTGATCCTGAGACAGTTGCGAGTCGTTGCAAATAACACGTCCTGGCTGCTATTCAAGGTCACTTGACTTGGGCCGGGACTCCCTGTGTAGTTAGAGCGATAGAGTTCGGGTTGTAGGTGTCCATATTTGGTGAAGGCACGGTACAGAAAGCTACATCTACCAGCTTTAGTCGTCTGTCCATTCGCCTGGTATGGGAAAGCGAGGTTCCTCAGCCATCTTCCAAAATTCACCCGCAAACTCCTCCACATCCATGTCCCAAACTAGCGACCAATCCTCTGGATTGGGCCCGTACCGGATATCCTTAAGCTTCAAATCGGTTGAATGGCGCCAGTATCCAGGTGTCGTTAAATGGCCCAACCTAGATTCCTTGAGAATACGGTTCTTCTGGAGGCCCTTTCTCTCTCGCTTTCCGTACTCTATCAGATCCACTTTGCACCCCTTAAGAATTGATAGCCACCCTTCAAGTGCAGTTTGCATATGTTTCCCGAAATTGCTCCACCTCCGTGGCTTGAAGGACGACAGGAAATAGTTCGCTGCTCCAAGTATGAAAGATATTAACGGCGTTGACCGGTAACGGAGATACCAGAAACCTGTTTCGGAAGCGCGTCGAAAAGTATGCAAGTTGCCAGTAACTTGCATTGTCTCCAGAAGTATCGCCTGCCATTGAAACGAATCATGTTCGCTGATAGGCCAGGCTCGCATGCCCATCACGAACGCTATTACATTCATGAATGGAATGTCATCTTCTTCCAGTTGCCGGATGTCTTCCTTCCGTACCCTACCATCATCCCATAGACTCCACAAGAATATTCCAGGAGAAGGGCCATCATAAGGACGCATGAATAGGGGATTATAAAAGTGCTCTCGAACTCGCATGGAGAAGCGGAGATCGTAATAGGATGAAAAGATCCGATTTAGGGATAGGGTTAGGCTTGGGTGTAATCCGTAACCTGCAAACCACAATAACGCATTGGATGAGATTCTATATTCGGCATATTCCTCGAAGGCACCAGACGAGACAAGGAGCGCCGCTAAGTCAATATCGTATTTAGACATTCTCGAGATGATGGGCCATGTAGCAGTTATACCGAGATGAGCACGCTCGCTAAATTGAAGTCCGGCAGCCAACAAGACTTTTACAGTCTCAGCGTCTCTGGCATACTACAAAATGGTTGGTGAGCTAATTACATTTTACGGTTCTGTTATCGTCTAATTAAGAACTTACATGCAAAAGAGTCTGCCCTTGTGTACCACGCTCAAAAGGGCTGGCAAGACCAGCGTGGAATAGCTCGCGGAGTCGAGCTGCATCCCTGTCTTTCACAGCCGTGAAAGCAAGAGAACGGGTATGATCGACTGTATGCCATGTCCGAAGATGTATTCTCCAACCCGAGACAGCTCTGTTCGCTTGAATATCCCAAGCCTTGGCTGAGAGCCAACTAGGGAGTTGGAAGCGAAGAGCGTAGCCTTGGACACCTGGGTGTTAGAGATGACGATGAACCGGTAAGATTAATTCCTTACTTGTTTGTTGAAAGGCGCTATCCTCGGCGGTAACGTCTGTCTGCCGACTTGTGATATGTCCTAAGATCAAGGATCTATGCCACGGCAACTGTGGGAATCTGTTTTGACTCGGCCAAACAAAGGCCTCGTTGTTTGTGGAGACAGACTCGTGCCGCCTGCGATGCTCTTGGAATGTCTGGTCTTGCTTAGACGATGAACAGGGAGGCCCGCCTGTTGATTCTTCGCCATCTTCTATCTCATGCACAACTCTACATCCTGACTGATTCTGGCTTTCTCTGAGTTGCTGGACAATAACATGAGGAAGGAATTTCAACTTGGCCCTTCGCAGACTGTTAGTTAATGAACATCCCTTGCGCTGGGTCACTTACATCATGTAGCTTTGCTGGGCCGCTGTCAATATACGAAAGGCATCTTGGAGTCGCTTCTCATGCTCGGCTAGCGCTTCCTTCTTGAGACGGACTTTAACCTTTGCGATTCCCCTTTTTATCTTCCTTTGCGCATCAATCTGTATTCGCAAGTCGTCGGCTAGATTCATGAGGTTCTGGACGGCATGGCGGCAGAGCTCCGTGCTGTTGCGCATTGCTGTATCATCGAAGATCATCGGATTGAATCGTGCATGTTCTTTCACTTCGTTTTCTATTTCCCATACGATCGAGTCTGCGATCTCAATTTGCTTCATGAGGTAAGCGATGGTCTGTGGGACATCTTGAATTTCGTCCCAGAGCCCCTTGAGCTTGAAGACTGCACCTCCGATCTTAATGGCGACGTCCGCAAGGGTCACTGAACTTGCCACTACCCCGACGACCTCCGCCATGCCGTAAATAAACAAGACGACGTAGGTTGAGCACTTCTTAAGGGTGGATGGCAGGATGAGAAAAAGGTTTCAGCAGTGAAAATATCTTAGCAAAAGCGGGGCAGAGCTCCGTGTTTTTCACATTGGCCGGGGAAGCCTTACGGGAAGCCTTGGGGTCAGCCTGCACGGCCCCCAAACCAATGGTGGCTCTATGAAGCCTGACGAATCATAGCGTATCTATCCTTCGTCAGCCACTCGAGCCAGCAAGCCAATCATCAAACAGTCCTTGAAGATCCGCATATGAGACCAGCGAAATGCATATACAACACTCTCTGTTCTTACGCTGGAAGGCCTACAGCACCTGAACACGCTATGCTCGGGTATCAGAGAATAGTCGCACTTACGTTTTGCTCTCTGGTTGCAGTAACAATAGGCATACATCATTCCATCCACTTCGCTCCTAACCGGCCCTCATCATACCGGTCCGCTAGACGAGACGATGTGTTAAATTACTGCCTTTTCAACAAGTATCAGCCAATCAGTTATGGGGCTCGCTATTTAACTCCCTCGGAAAGTTCTACCTTCACGTCAAGGGTGTGCGTGATCGAGCCAAACCTCTCATAGCCATCCTGCCATTTATCCCCAAACCTCTGGTATACCGCGTCGATCTCTTTGGCGAACTTGCGCTCCGTCTGTTTCTTGCCCACGCTACCCTTCGGCGTTCTTACGAACCCTCCCGCTGGGATGTACAGCATGTGCGTGGGTGAGATTCGGGCGTGAGCTGGCGCCTTGACGTTCTGCGGCTGTACAACCGCTTCCCAGAGGCCGGAGGCGTCTTTCGGCTGCACGCCCTCGGCCAGCTCGACGAGGAGCAGCGGCTGTTGACGGTTCCTGCCGACGACCATGGCCGCGCCGACCAGATTGTCTGCGGTGACCGCCTTCTCCATTGGCCCCGGGTGCATGTTGACGCCCGTAGAGAAGGTCACTAGGTCATCCACGCGGCCGACAAAGTGCCAAGCATACTTCGCCTTTTTCGGGTCAGGATGAGGCGTCCACAGATCCCCCATCCGGTGCTCCGGATAGGGCGGCTTGGACTTTGCGGTGATACCCTGGCGAGCGTGCCAGCCGGATAAGTGTGCCAATTCGGGCTTCATGATCAGAACCATTTCGTATACGTCCGTCAGCGATCCATCATCAGCGACGTGCTCGGCGTCTAGTTTGCGGAACTCAACCCCCCCGTTGACAGTGTCGAAGAAGACGTAGGCAGCGTCTTCATTGCCGCCTTCGAGCTCCGGAGGGGCGCCCGCCTCAGTTGCGCCCCATATGTTCTGGATATTCGTGTATTTGGCCCAGACTCGAAGAGCGAAATCAGAGAGCACAGCTGCGAGTATTTAACTAGTCAGCGGACGCGCAGGCTCTTTACCTGGACAGTTAGTTATGTAATTACATACCTCCGCCGAAACAGACCTTTTCGAAGCCTTGGATGTAGTTTTTGGCGTTAGGGTTCCGAGCGATATCCTCCATCATCCAGGGAGTCAGGATCGCCTTCGTCGCATTTGCATTCTCGATTATGGCGTATATGTCACTGGCTTGAACACCACGATGGCGGAAGCCAGGGACAAACACGCCTCCACCGAATACGCTCAGGTTCATGGCATACTGAGCCGACATGGCGTGGTAGGGTGAGGTAACCATTAGAAAGCGGACTCCATCACCTGGGGTTGACAACTCCAAGCAGTGAGCATATCCATCAACGTCAGGTAGTAGTTGATGGGCGTCAAGAGCTGCGGTCGCAGCATGGTTGGAAACGATGGGCTTCGGATCCCCCGTGGTCCCGCTCGAATGCAGGACGAGATACGGATCTTGTACGGCTTCCTCGAATGTCTTCGTGTAGGGGAACGGGGGCGCCCTGTCCTTGCTATCCAGTAACTCATCCAGATCAGGGACGGTCGCGTGCGATATGGGTCGTTGCTCAAGGATATCGTCGACTCGAACGCCGGCGGCCGAGAACAGAGCTTTGCACTCTGTCTGTTTCATGAGCAACAGGTGAACATTGAGGCTGTTGAGCTGCGACGAAAACAGGACCTTGTGTCCGGTCTTGCATGATGCCATCTGGATCATGTGGTAGCGGATGTCTGGTGCCCCAAGATATGCGATCGTCTCGAAAGTCGAGGAGCGTCCGATGGAATTTACGATGAACCAGGCCAGCTTGTTAATGGCGTTGGCGAAGGTGTCATAGCTTACGTCCTCGTAGCCATGTGACAAGTCCCAGTCGTCGATGGGAATCGAGGCCCAGGGGCGACTGGGCTCGTCTCGTGCGAGCTCATCGATGACAGCTGGAAGCAATCGCTTGCCGCATTTTGGAGGCGAGCTCTTGCGGTTCATCGTAGGTGACTACTATATGTGCGTGATTAGATTGTAGGGGATTAGATAGTGTGATAGGATTTGATATAGCGCGATGTGGGAGGGCGGCCTTGGCATGGACTTAGACAGTCTGCTTCCTTTATTTAAAGACCGGGGTAGACGCCACGGCAACCTCGGGACGTCACGGCAATCTCGGAACGCATCATGGGTATAATGTTACATTGAACGCTGTCCTGGGTGTGTGACAGGGATTCACGCATGTCACCTCGCATTGGCTTCTCACGAACTGGAGTGCGTGGCATATCATAATCGAAAAGGTGATCTCGGGCATTCGCTAGACAATAGATTGGAGGAAGAGTCCGTCTCCCATCACACAGTTGTCTCGGCGATGTTCTATTTGCCTACAACAGAGGGTACTAATCCATTCTTATGGTCTTAACTTAAAGGACGGCTCCATTTGGTCACTATCCTTGAGTTACATTCCCTTATTATTCAAAGAAAATTCCATTATACCTGTGTCAGGCACTTTCTCGGCATCTCTGGGGACCTGCAGCTTACCCCCCGGCTGATTTAATCGGCCTTATCCTTAATCAGCCTTATGCATTCAGGGTATCCTCGCCAAAGGCCCCACGCATATAATGCCCGCAGCCTCCTAAATGCCTCTGAAGTGTCACTGCATAGTCTCGCATTAGAGCCGGAGCGTGACGTCGCCTTACTTCCATCCCCGCCGGCCTCAATATCCTGCGTTCCCACAAGCGGACTGGAAGAATGGACAAGATTTCTGGAGCAGACTCTATTAGCATTCTTTCGACGACAGAAAACCCTGACTTAGGATCGAGAGAAGGGATTTCCGCGTGTAAGGGCTATCGTTGTTGTGCTTCGGTATAAAACTTATCTCGTGAAGCTTGAAGCGGGGAAGCAACTTGGAAATGCTTGGGCGCCGTACATACCCTCGTAAAAATTTTACTACTAGTGCTAAGCTTGCGAAGGGGATGCCAAGCCGATTTCCCGAATAGGAAAGTACCTAATAAGGTAGCAATGCGGCCTGTACATAGACTACATAGGTCTTGTCACCAAGACCCTTACCAATTTGGATAACCGCTATGCGGCGGTCCCCCGGCATTACGTACTACAAACGGGCAGATGATGTTACTTCAGAAGAGGAGTTTCCAATAAAAGTTCGCGGCTTGTTCCCCGAACTCCGCGGATATAGTAAAAAATCAATAGCACGGCCCTGATCTCCAGCAGTATTGGGCCACACTCGCTCAGGTATGGTGGACGCGGATCATGGAGGGAAACACGGTGAAGAAATACCCCGAGGATCGCCTTGATATGGAGCTCACCATCTCGCCGAGCTCTTGTCCCCCAGTCCACTCAGTTGGCTTCACCGTGTAAGCTCGTCGTCCGACGCGGTCGCGATGCCCGGCCGGTTGCCTCGGCCTATTTGAGTGGGAAAAGTTGGAAGCAATCGTTGAGAAAGGCTATTAGCGCCAGCGGATGGCTTCTTTTGAATCGCTCGCCTGGCGGCAATACGGATTCCCTTGAAGTGGTGCAGAGCCGGCAACGTGGTTGTGTATGCATGATTGTGAGGTAGTTGATGAAGGTATTGATGATCAAAAGTGACGACCAAACCATTACAATGGGGGGTATCGGTTGCCATCGAGGTGGAAGGTGGAAGTCGTCGTTGACCAAGCGATCAATAGATGATGAAAATGGTTAGGTGGTATACTGTGCGTTGCAACCGGTTGATGTTTGTATTTAAAATCAGTGGGCAATCATGAGATCCTTACGGATAACAGACAGAAGGAGTCACTCACGTCACGGAGTTGAAAAGAGAAAGGTGAGCCCTCATCTCTCTTTTCCCACCACTCTTTTCCCATCGCTCTTTTCCTATCACTGTTTCCCCATCCAACTACGTAACGTATTCCAGAGTGCATCTGCCCATTACTCCCAGAGACACGTACATACAAATACATAAAACACCTTCCCATCTATCGTATTCATTTGTATATACACATATATAAAGCACGTAGATACCATGGCTTCGGGTGATAGCTGGCATCACAGCACCAGCTCGCCAGAACCCCAGCCGCCGTCTCGAAGCCCGTCGCCTAAGGAAAAGTCCAGGCTAGGACGACCGGCAAAAGAGATGACGAGGCAACGGATAGAAGCCGAAAAGAAACGGAACCCTACGAGGGGCATCCAGCGGACAGTACACGCCACCCCTTCTCGTCAACACGGCGATGACGGTAAGCAATCTGTCGACCCGCTGGGGATCGAACGGCCGCATCGCTAACAGCACCCCAGCCCATGCCAAAGCCCGCGCCTGCGTCCGCGCCCACCACAAAAGACAGACCAGCTCCGCCCTTCGAAGACGGCGGCAGCCGCTTAGACCACTACAGCCGGGAGGTGCCTGGGGTCGCACCTCTGTACACCCGACCCGGCTGTTAGAGCAGCTAGAGCAGTCCGGACCTCGCGGCAGAGAAGGCATCGGAGTCAAAAGGGGAACCTGAGAAGAATGATACGGTGACCAAGTGACGCCATCCTCGATGCTGAGATGAGCGAAGAGCTCTAGGATTGCGAACGACGCCACACCGGCGAGATGGGAGTCGCCGGCCGCCAGCAACCTTTCGTGGATAGTGTGCTTCACAACCCTCATGACTGCCGTGAGCCCGGCCCTCTGCTTGAGGCTCTCAGTCGTTACGTCTGAGACGACGGCGCCCAGGACGTGCAGGATCCGGACGATGTTTATATGGTCCCGGTGGCAGGCAGAAGCAGCCGGGGATGGACGGGAGCCGAGCTAGGCCGCATCATCATCAGCGACATCGAGAAGTACGTCGAGGCCCTGGACTTCTCTCGAGAGGCTCGGGGATTCGGACCCCACGACGCCCGTTGATAAAGAGCTGGCGAAATTCGCGGCACAGGTCGACGCCCAACTCAAGGTCGGTTCTGCGACGCCGACTAAGGTCATGTATATCTCCGGGGGCGTGGAGAAGGACATGGTCGAGGCGGTGCTGGGCACCCTGAAGCACATGCGAACCGGCCTGGAAGGTGAAGCCGAAGACCGTCACCCGAACATGGGAGTTCGGCCAAGGTGTAGAAACCGTGGTTCCTGTCGCAGATAGAGGAGACGCAGACCTTGGTGGAGTGGTGCCTAGAGGTCCATGAAAGGTTTGAGAGAGCAATCGAAACCTGTGGGGAGACGCGGGAGTCCATGCGTGAGAAAGCAGCACGTAACGTGGAGGCCGTAGAGGGCCTCGACCCGCAGGTGACAGAGCTCCGCAGCATTCTGGCGCTGACTCAGCTCAAACTTTCAGACCTCGTGGGCCGCCTACGAGGGGGAGATCAACCGGCGAAGGAGCATCGTGGCTCTTTTGGACGAGCTGCTGGACATTTTCCAGGAGATGGAGAGGCAGAGGACTAACTAGGGGGGCCCGTCGAACCCGGCGTAGCGGTAGTGGCTTCGGATGGGCAGTCTAGGGGCCCCGACTCGTGAGGAGAGTAGCTCGGGAAGGACAAACCGTGTCTGCACAATTGCTAGCGTACCAGTTGGAACTCCCGTCGTGTTCTACGAAAACGTGTCGGATCCGAGTAGTATAAGGTGCTATTACATACTTACGAACTAGTAATCAAAGTCATTCATTTCTCGATTCTTCCCCGTCAACCCCGCTTGACGCGTTTAAAGTTGAGCTTCGGGGGTCTCACACTCTCGCAAGTCCGCTGCAGGCCTCAATTCCCTCTGGCCGAGGAACTGCTGGCCATCGTACCAGGTGAGTTCAACGAATTATTATGCTCCGCTGCGTGATTGGTAAGCCGGTGGCTCGATTATTAGGGTATGATGCGAGTTGCAAGAAAAAATCAATCATGAGAGGACCCATTTGATATCGCAGCAGGCATAAGTCAAGTATTGCCCACAGGACAGAGGCCCCATTAGGAGTCACCTTTCGGTCACGGGTCTCCTCTGCCGATATGTCCCATTAGCAAGACCGCGCTATATCCAACAAGCCGATGCTGGCCGTATCACGGACCAAATTCCCCGGTGACATGGAAGCAATATAATGTCGTGTGCCCCCGGTGGAGACAGGTATATCATATTCACTTAAAGTCCGATCGTAAGACCCCTGAAACTTACAGTTCTTCGGCGACCTCCGCTTCGACTATTTGACGTAATGGGACTCCAGACAACGCGCAGTTCGGTAGTGAGTACATAGAGACTGCCGAGGCGATATGGACTAATGCACGTTGCATCTAAGATCTAGGATCAGAGATCCCGGATTGGACCCGCTCGTTTCATTGCATGTAGCCTTCAACAGCAAAGTTATGGCCGTATCATCGACGATCCCACTTGCAAGTCCGTCCCCTGAGTGAGCCATGGGGTGCCGGATTCGTTCACCATAGACGCACAAGATGCGACAAAGTGGGCGCCTGATGCGGACCGATGTCGAAGTCGTCGGTCAATTGAGGTGACAATCTAATAATGGCGCTGGTTGGGATGGGTTAGTCTCTTGCTTGGAACACGACGAAAAGTCGGATGGGATGCACTCACTTTTATGAACAGGCCCAGTTCCTCCCACATCTCAAATGAATCCATTTCTCTGCATTGCTCTCGGGCGAGCTCGTCATGAAGAGCCCTAATGGCTCATGTAATCGTTCCAGATATACTTTCAAGCAACCTCTCGGTTAAGAGATCAAATCCGCCACGTTCATCGGCATTTCATCGATCTGAGTGGAATAGTACACTATTACTGTCAGTTGCCAGGTTCCGCAGAAACGAGGGAATTGCATAACGTACGCTCAATGTCTCGAAGAATGCGTACATCCTCGCTCGTAACAAAGTTAATGGCAACACCCTTACGGCCGAACCGACCACTGCGGCCAATACGGTGGATGTAGTTCTCTCGGTTACTCGGCAGGTCGTAGTTGATGACCAAACTGACTTGCTGGACGTCGATGCCACGAGCCCAGACATCGGTCGAGATGAGCACCCGGCTGTTGCCCTGTCTGAAGTCCTGCATAATGCTGTCGCGCTCCTTCTGGGGCATGTCGCCATGCATGCTGCTGACGGTAAAGTTGGCTTCGCGCATCTTGTCGGTCAACCAGTCGACCTTGCGCCTCGTGTTGCAGAAGATGACGGCTTGCGTGATGGTCAGGGTGTCGTAGAGATCGCAGAGCGTGTCAAACTTCCAGTCTTCCTTCTCGACGGCGATGAAGTACTGCTTCAGACCTTCGAGCGTCAATTCATCACGCTTGACCAGGATGCGCACGGGATCAGTCATGAACTTGGTAGTCATGTCCAAAACATCGTAGGGGAGAGTGGCGGACACGACGACTACCTGAGTGGCGGGCGGTAGGTATCGGTAGACGTCGTAGATCTGCTCACGGAAACCTTGGTTGAGCAACTCGTCGGCTTCATCGAGGACCAGCATCTTGATGTGGCGGGTGCGCAGATGGCGGCGGCGGATCATGTCGGCGACACGTCCGGGGGTTCCAGAGACGATATGCTGGCCATAGTCGAGCTTTCGGATATCCTCTCCGACGTTGGTACCACCGATACAGGCGTGGCATTGAACGTTCATGTAATCACCAAGCGCCATGACGACGGATTGGATCTGGGTAGCCAATTCTCGGGTAGGAGATAGGACGAGAGCCTGAGTCTCGCGCACGGCCGTGTCGATGACCTGCAGCATCGAGATGGAGAAGGTCGCAGTCTTGCCGGTACCGGACTGAGCTTGGGCGATGGTGTCGCGTCCCTTGCAGATCTGAACGATGGCGCGAGACTGGACGGCGGAGGGGGATTCGTAGCCATAAGCGTAGATGCCGCGAAGGAGGTTTTCTACATAGAAGCATGTTAATAAATCCGCGCCCGGTCATTGGAGAGTCGATGATCAATGCTTGAAAATACACACCCTTCAGAGACATGGACTCGAACGTAGGATGCACCGTGACCTCTTTAGAAGTGGAAAACTCCATCTTCTCGTCGGCGCGACGATCGATACCGCCTTCAGCCATGGTGTCTGTAAGCTCTACTTGTATCTTCCGGACTTTATATCTCGAGTTGGGCAGCTTCGTTGATGTATATATGTAAAATTCGGTCGGAGGCGAGTTTTATGGAGGATGTAGGGTAACAAAATGCGATTCGAGGTGTTCAAGACGAGTAAAGAAGGCTACGAAAATAAAGTGGGGAGAATGTGGCTGAAGCACCGGGGATATTCCCCACATATGCATATCTTCACATATGCATATCCCCACATACGCATATGCGGCTTCTGTGGCTGATGAAAAGCCGTTGTCGAAGCTTCCAATTGGCCGTGTGGCAAAGATAAAGTCGAAAGTCGAGGCTTTCAATTTCTAAATATTCCCTTCAGCCTCATCCGATTATATCATTACCAACCACCAAGTCCACCCGTATTGGCCGCCCTCCTCCCTTTGTCTTAGGATCATTCGCGAATATCACCACCTGAATTTTGAACTGTATATTACGCTTATAATACAATATGATCTTGGAAGAACAGAGGTTCTTGCACGAGGACCTCGAACGCCTCGAGCAAGGCATCGCTGATCGCATCGGCGAAGAACCAAGACACGTGAGTACTACAACCTTCTGCCAATTCTCCTCTCAGCTGACAATTACGAACAGATTCGAGATCGCCTGACGCGGGACCACCAAATAGCACAGTTCCTAGATAGAATATCCGCCCAGTCATCCAAATTATTAGAGATATACCGCGATGCCGACGGCGCGAGGTCACGCGAGATCCAGCAGATCGGCAGCGGAGACCCCATGGAGGAGTTCTACAAGCAGCTCACCGACGTGAAGAACTTTCACGCGCGGTACCCCAACGAGCCCGTCGAGAACCTCGAGCGCGCGTACCGACCGAAGAAAGGCCCGGACGCGGCCGCCGAGCCGAGCATCGTCGACTCCATGTTCACGGGCGAGGAGGCGCTGGGTCGCTTCTTCGACCTGCATACGTGCCATGAGCTGTACCTCAACCTGCCCAACGCCAAGCGCCTGAGCTACCTGCAGTACCTCGACCTGTTCGACAACTTCGCCCCCGGCGCCGGCGGTCTAAAGCGGTCGGAGAAGATGACGGATCAGTATTTCAAATACGTCGGGCAGCTGGCCCTGGATCTCGAGTCGTTCATGCGGAGGACGCGGCCGTTGGAGAACATCGACAAGGTGCTGGCTGACTTCGACAAGGAGTTCGACGCCGCGTGGGAGAAGGACGAGTTGCCGGAATGGAAGTCGGACAGCGCGAACGGGAAAGCCGGCGGAGCGTCGCAACAGACATCCGAGGCTGAGGCCGTGTGGTGCGACGCCTGCGAGAAGGAGTTCAAGAACAAAAACGTCTACGAGGGGCACCTGTCGGGTAAGAAACACAAGCGCGCCATTGCGGAAAGGGAGCAGGGGACACCCGCTGCCACGAACGGCGCGTCGAACGGCGCGGGCAAAGGCGGCCCGTCGGCGCACCGGCTCAAAGAGCGCGCCATTGCGGAGCGCGAGTACCGCGTCAAGCGGCTGGCGAGCGCCATGAGCACCGAGCGCAGCGACACGCGCGTCAACGTGGAGCGGAAGCAGGGCATGACGGAGCGGGAGCGCCAGCAGGAGCTGGAGAACCTGTTCAGCACGAGCAGCAGCGCGGCGGGGCACGGGGGGGCCGGCGCCGGGGCGGACGGTGGCGAGGACGGCGACGGGGAGGACGGCGAGGACGACCGGATCCACAACCCGCTGAAGCTGCCGCTGGCGTGGGACGGCAAGCCGATCCCGTTCTGGCTGTACAAGCTGCACGGCCTCGGCGTCGAGTTCCCGTGCGAGATCTGCGGCAACTTCGTCTACATGGGCCGCCGCGCCTTCGACAAGCACTTCAACGAGGCGCGCCACATCTACGGGCTCAAGTGCCTCGGCATCACGAGCACCGCCCTGTTCCGCGACATCACCGCCATCGACGAGGCCCTGCGCCTCTGGGACAAGATCCAGAAGGACAAGCGCCGCGGCGACCGCGGCGTCGACGACGGCAGCGTCGTCCAGATGGAGGACGCCGAGGGCAACGTCATGCCCGAGAAGGTGTACTACGACCTGCAGAAGCAGGGCTTGTTGTAGGGGTGTACGTAGATAATGGGTGTCCAACGACGGTAATCATCATAGCGGTCCGGGCTGATCCCGTGGAGCGTGGAGGCTTGAGGGACTGGGTATTGGTTGGGACAGTACAACGGCGTTTCGGTAGCGGTATGACCTCGAACGGAGGTCCCTCGTCATCACGAGACGGCGTCATCAATACAGAGGTATGGGATAAATCGTTTACTAGCTGATGACACGCGCCGGGTGACTGGGTATCATAATTGGACCCCTACTGACCGATGTCGTATCATCTCCGAGGGCATACTGGGCGAGCGCATCTCCTGGCATATGTTTGAGATTCATTGGTAGCTCGGGCTTTCCCCAATGTGGCTGCTTGCCTGATACTAGCCTCGCTCACCAGACAGGCTGCGTTTCCCAAAAGAAAGGGGTTTGGGGGATTCATTAACATCTCAGGATGCACGGCCGATACACCTCGGTAATCAAGATAGATTCCTGCTCTCAAGACAGTATCATCCACAGTGAAAGCCAGAATGTCAACGTGCGCTTAAGATAACACCAATTCCTAAGATGACAACGAGGAATATCTTGCATGTTCGACCTATAGCTCGGCTTGGAAGTGCTAGCTCAACCCTAGGACGGTATCATTCGTCCCTACAAAGTGCGTCGAAACAATCGTTCCAGGTGCTTATGAAGTCGCTCGATGCGCAGAAATAGGGACCGTCTGCAAACTGCCGAAACCCTTCTAGAAAAGAAGCTTCAAGACGCCGCCGCTTTTCATCCTCTTTAGGATTAGGCACCTTCCAGCAACCGTTCTTTTCATCAAACACCGCAAGACACTGAACGTAGTCAGTAGCATCTGCCTCTGGAATACCACCAAAGTCTAGTTGGCGATTGTTGAATGAGGCACTTATGATCCTCATGTATTCGCCAAGTACCCTTGCAGATATACCGAAGAATGCTGCGGCATTGTAATTGCTATAATCACTCTTGCTAAAGAAGGGGATCCGGGGAGTTGGGGGCGGATTGGGCTGGTTGAGGGAGTACACGACCGGCTGGTGGAGGGAGTACACGACCTGCTGGTCCCAGTGAGCCCCATGGGCCAAAAACTCTTGAACGCCGTCGAGGATGATAGAGCTGACCAGTTCTTCCTCGTTCATTGTCATGTCCCTTGTGAACTTAATCAGCGCACGAGCTTCGACCAAGAATGTGGCAAAGGCATTTCTTGCCGGAAGAGATATATCATCGGCAAATGAAGTATGAGCAATGTAAAAGCATGCGTTAGGGTTTGCGCCTGCACGTAGCAACCATTTGATCACATCTATCAAGCGCTCCATTCCGAGTATGACAGGAGAGAAATATGTCTGCCTACTGCCGCTGATAAACTCGATCTTAAGATCGACTCCACCCTGAACCAGAAGATGACGTGGGCGATAGTGATATTGCACTGCGGCGAATAAAATCGCGTCTTTGTCCCGCGAAGAGAACTTATTGAAGGTTCCGCCGTGTTCCTGGGAAACAAAAGTAATACTACCATGCCACGCGGCAGCTTTGAAAAACTCAACGTCCGGGAAACGCGTCCCATACCGGGATTGCAATAGGCTTTTGAAACTTGATAAAAGATCCAACTCTTCGGCCACACCGATCCCACCTGTATTGGCCCAATCACAAACTAGCTTGGTGTATAGGGAAATTGGGTAGCTTGAGTGTGGCATGGGGAAGCTGGCTCTGATATCGTCAGGCATAATAAAACAGAGCATCTTCAGGGCGTCCACGATCCGAGACAACCTTGTCTTGCCCGATGATTGGTCACAAGTAAGGATTGCATGCCCATCAATTGTGTGAAGGAGGAATTCGGTGGCGGAGCGGTGAATGAAGCGGACCTTGTCAAAAAGCTGCGACGATCTGTCCGAATATGTACTGGAGCTTCTGTCTATCTCAAGCAGGCCCACGCTTCTAGCATAAAGCCAGTTCTCGTATTCATGAGCTAAACGATTCTGGTCGACGATTGGGAAGTCAGTCTTCATGTCGGACAATCTCAGGATATTCGAACAATGAGCCTCATGCGTCCCGAGGATGTAGAATAGTATAGATTCTATATGCTCTGCGAAAGTCAATCTTGACGCATACAGAGCGAACCAGAGCACCTTGGCAGACTCCTCTTTGTAATGGGACCAATCCGCATCTTGTCTCTTCCACATTTGCTGAAATAGCTGGTGAAGACCGGGGTCGAGATCGTTACTTCGCTTGTAAAGGAGACACCAAGTGTCTCCATTCGTGATTCCTCGAAGGATGCTTCGAATTGCCAGCGCCACCCAGAGGAACACTCCAGATGCCTTCCAAACAAGTTCACGAATTACCTTTTGGTAGGTATCGTCGTCATCTCGAAGGAGGTCTTTGTAAGGCTGCAACTGATTTTCGACATATACTTTGATTGCGGAATGCGTAAGGGCATCCATTTGGAGGAATGGGTAAGAACGCGAGCGCAAGGCTCGCGTGAAAATATTTTCCGGGCGGCTTGACACACAGACCTTGACGTTTGGGAGATCGCTTAACAACCTCACTAACTCGACAGCGGAAGCTCGGCCATCCGATTGGACCTCAACCTCATCAAGACCGTCCAGGAAGAGGCAGAATGACGACGCGTCAGTGTGCAGAGCGTCAACAAATACTTGTTGAAGTTCTCGTACGGACCAGTCGTGCTCAGAGAGCTTCGTCCCTAGCTGAGGTTCCTTCTCCAATAGGCATTCCAGTATACGGGGCTGTAAACTGAACGTTTGGTGGAGTAGGGTGCGTAGACAACCCCGTAGCTGCCGTTGGAGTGGGTTACTACAGGATTCAATGAAAAAGAAACGACATATGGTGACGGAAGGTCTCCATCCGCGGAGGTAGTTGAGCGTATACTCGCTCCGGGCTAGAAATTTCATCAAGGTGCTCTTCCCACTACCCGGCTTGCCTAATACCCAAAATGTGGGTTGGTCCGATTCGAGCCATTCTCGAAATCGGTTTGAGCGTCCGGAGGCATCGTCAGCGTCATCCTCTGAATAACTTCGAAGACCCGGATCCTCTGGATCGCTTTCCGAACTTTGAGAGTGGCTGTCCGAGTTGCTCAAATAGCCGTCCGAAGCTTGTAGTCGAGACTTGAGACTTGATGTCTGAGGGCGGGTATTTGAGACCAGGCTTTGACGATCTGAGTCGACATCTTGATTGAGCGTATTTTGGTTTGGGGCACCTTGTCCTCGCGAATACGAATCCGAGGTTTGACTCACAGTCTCCCAGTCTGAACTTGGCAGATCTTCGCCTTCGGATTCGGTGGCAGAAGGTTCGCTCTCAGTTTCCGAATCTGAAATTTCTTCGCCGAAGATCCATTTCACAGTATCTTCGGAAGCGTCCATGATGTTGTTCTCACGTTGATTCATCTCGGGGAACCAGAGCGTAGAGAGGATACGCTTTTTCACTTCTTCCATCTCTCTGCGCGAAGCGTCCACCTGCCTACTCGAGTCGAGGTGCTCCTTGATCCTCGAAGTTTCGGATGTGACGATGTCTCTTGTCTCTCGATGTTCGGCCCTCCTATGAGCTATGCTGGCCTCCGAGCAAGTCCTCATTTGGTCCAGAACTATGGCAGACTGGGCCGTGATGTGAGCCTTAATCCCTTGTGCTTCGGTTGAGATGAGCCGCGACATATCCCTATCACCATCCGACCAGCGATCAATGAACGCCTTGATCTCTTGACTCAGATCTGTTGAGCGTGGCTAATTAGCATCGTAATGATAAGATAAACTTAAAATGAATGTCCGACTCGTACTAGAGAATGACTCCTCTGACTTTGCAACGATGGCTTGATTTGAAGAGCTGTTTAGTAGCGGTTAGCTTAACGAAGTGCTTGACCATAAGTCTCACGAATACTATAATTCCGCATCGGGGCCTCTCACAACGCCACATGGTACACATTATGCAAGGAAGAAGAGAGTAGAATGTGGAAACGGGACAAGTACCATATCCTTGTCAAGAACTCAGAGTTAAGTACCCTATGATAGTGCTGGATCTTCTTCTCCAGAGACGAGACCTGGCCCTTATAGCGTAATTTGTACTTGATGGCGGTTCCTACAGCTTTACGTTTGGTAGGTGTATCCGTTGCCTTATGCAAGAGCTGCTGGAGCTTCTCAGTATCTCGGAGTAGCTCTGAGGCTAGTCCTTGAAGGCGGCCCCTTTCTTGCTGTTGTAGCAGCGGGTCCGTCTTCTGGTGAGTCCTGATCGTGTCAAAGTCGTTTATTCCGGTTGACAGGCTTAAGACGAGGTCATGGAGACGTTCGGTGCTGTCTCGGAGCTCGGGCTCTGGAGTGCCTGATAGCCGTTAACGTTAGTTACACCGTTGTCTTATCCTTATAAAAGATAAGGCGACTTTTGACTTAGAAAAACCGTATAAGCTTCTATGATTCTGAGGAATTTACTAAGAATATTCCCGACTAATAGGCTAAAGTGAATTATTCTATTTAATTGTATGCCCTATTAAATAGGGGTGGCTCAATTGTCATGGACTGGGTCTCCTGGCCGGAAAAAGTGAAACTTCCGTACCGTCTTTGAATGTACGGCGACATAGAGCAAGAAGCTCACCGCTGAAAGTGATGACTTGCATTACATTGCAGACAAGGGACAGGGTCGCAATTGCTTCCATTGTTTCCGTTCTTATCAGTTCCGGCGGCAGCAGAAGTAATCAACGAAGTATATTGAGGAAAATGATACAGCTTCTTGGAGCAATAATGCTCGAATGTGCCCTAGGTGGTCTTTGAACGAGAGGTTCTCAGTGTAGAAGGGTTGTCGAAGAAGATAGGGAGATCTTCCATAAACTGAGGGGTAGAAGAGCGAGAAATTACGGCAACCGCAAGCCTATGGTAATATGGTATGCGACTGTGACTGGCTGGGCTGATTTCCATGCATCTAGACAAGCCTGAGCTAGGTAGCAGCGACCTGGCGTAGGTACGTGTTGTTACCACAAACCAGTTGGTGCACATGTGGTCCCCTGCCAGAGATATCTACACTCCCAGACAACCTCAATATCTTGTTGATAGAGCCGATGGTGTATAAAAGTACTCGCTGCTTTTTGCGACGCAGAGGCTCTGTGAGGAGATCAACTTATCTTGTAGAAGTATCTTACTAAATCACCTACCATTGGAGATAATGGACAGTATCTAGGTACATACGTAGAACCTCCTCTATGGTCACAAGTGAATGCGTGCCAAGACTGCAGTACCGCCATGCAGACAGGCTGCTGCTCCACCATGCAGCCGTACCGCCTCGACTATCTGATGCCCTGCCGCCTTCAGGGCATAGGAGTTTCATTGGTGAGGCACACTCAACGTAGGGTGGCTGAGTAGGGGAGAGCATTGAAGGCCATCAGCGCGTGGATTTGCAGAATAATTGACAGAAGGCGAAATGGTATAATATTAGAAGAGCACGGCTTCGATGCACCCGCTACCCAGTAGGCATAAAAATACTCTGTCATGATGCAGGGCAACAGTAACGAAAATAGTGAGAGTTCTGATAACCGACGGGAGGATCTAGGAAGAATTAGTGTGAAGTCGGATGTGCTCTTAGATGTTGTCGGGGACTTAATCGACCGGTCTGTGCGGTAGGTGGGGCTCCGGCTGGATGGCTCCTCCGTTGCGTCGTCACGCCTTCACCCCACCAACCTCTTCCAAGCTTTCTCTGCCATAAACAAATATGAAGTAGCGCTGTGGGTGCAAGGCGGGAGACTCCTTAACAGCTACGAGGCTAATGATTAACAAGACAGTCAACTTGTACAAATTTGTAGAGTCTGCTGCATGCATGACTGATGCGTTCGCGATGGATCTTACATCCCGCAGTCAGCGCCGTTACTTTTCCCGGAGAATAGACAATCCAAACCTTGGCTAGGTACGCAAACGCGTAAGCAGGCGCAGAAATTACAATGTCTGCCCACCGGTCCAAACCGATACCACCTCTCTACACGGTCTACATTCTACGATCGACTGTACGGCGTGCGTCGCTGTATATCGGCTCGACTCCCAATCCGCCGCGGCGTCTGAAGCAGCATAATGGCGAGGCCAAGGGTGGGGCAGCGCGTACGTCGCGGAGCAGACTGAGGCCGTGGGAGATGGTTGGCATCGTGTCGGGATTCCCGGGGATGGTTGCGGCGTTGAAGTTCGAGTAGGAGCACTCGTCCTTAACTGCATTACATGCGGCAATACTGATCATGATAGATGGGCTCTGGCGAATCCTCACCTGTCCTTGCACATCCCGGCGGACTCGCGAATCTCGAAATCGACGGCGAGGAAGCGTAACGGCCGGCCGAAGCGCCCGATCCCCAGCATGACGTCGATCCTCTCCAACCTCCACCTCCTGCTGCGCGTACCCAGCTTCGCCAGGTGGCCGCTCAACCTGCACTTCTTCGCGGCCGAAGTCCACCGGAGCTGGCAGACGTGCTGCAGCGCCACGGACGAGCCAATTCGCGACACAATCCAAATTCTCACGGATTTCGGGCGGGACCACACGGGTGATAAGGAATCGCTGGAGCGGCTAGGGGAGGCGCCGGCTGAGCCCTGGGGCATCCACGCTCTGCCCCTGGATTATGCGCCGATGAAGGGCTATGTCGCCAAGACGCGGTCGATTTTCGAGTTCGAGAGGGAGGGTGCTTGCGTTGTTTGTGGAGAGGATCTCCCGCCCGGCCAGGGTCTTTACGCCGTGTGCTCCAACGCCGGCTGCGAGGGCGTGGGTCATATCTCGTGCTGGAGTCGGCACATGCTGGGCGAAGAGAACAACAATCACGTCTTGCCGATAACTGGGCAGTGTCCCAAATGCAAAGGAGATGCCGTATGGGGAGATATGATGAAGGAGTTGACTCTGAGGATACGAGGGCCCAAGGGGGTTGACAGATTACTTAAGAAACCCAGAAGGCGGAAAGCCCAGGCCGAGAGCGGCGGATGAGTTCATGATGTGATCATTGGAATTGGGCTTGGTACTAGACATGGCATGGCGAGGCGCTTAGGGATTGAGAACCTCTATTATTACCATCGAAAAATTTATATAAGGATTAACGCCATCACCGCATCCGGTACCTATCGTCTCATCACAATTAGGCATATCCAGACGCAATCACTCTCTATAATAACCTTCCACAATCCCATCCACGAACTACTGAGATCGTTTGCCTCCACTTCTAGTTCGCAGGTGTTGCCGCCCATTCCTTACTTGTTAGCCCAACGTTGGACGCTACGCTTGTGGAATCGAGCCCACCCCACGAATGGTGCAGCGCTTGATTTTCGGTGATGAGATCCAAATTCCGGAGCTGAGGCGACGAGCAGGGGGCGCCAACTTCATCTCTCTTCTATTGGCCGGGCTCTGCAGAAATATTGGGCCATGCCCATAAAAACCTTTTGCGATATCAGTCCCATTTTATCTTTTTCTCGCCCGCCCCGCGTCGGCACTAACAGCGTCTCCCTCGGAGGGGTATTTAAATTGTGCGGCCTCATTGCCATAGCACTTTCACCGATGACGAAGCCCACTAGAATGAGCATTGCATCGAATTGTTTGATACGCACTGATGTATTGACAATGTTTGCCGCCGTAGGTGGAATGCACACCTCCATGTTCTTGCCGTTGGAATAAGCTCAACAGGCGGGATTGAATGTGGCTGGCACGGAGACCCCAAACCCGAGGCTTGGCGTAATACTGCCAGGGTTTGTGTAGAGGTACTTGGGCATGCAATAAGCAGGTGGTATCATGGAAGTGCGATCGATCCAAGCATCGAGCGTTTTGCTGGTTATTGCAGGTGCTGTCTCCGCTTTCCGGACCTGTAGTTAGTATCTTGCGAAAAACATCCATGTCAGATATCAATTAGTGCAAGAACTAACCGACTGAAAGAAATCCGAGCATCTAACATGTGGAGAGATACCGGCCGAGGACGTTGGACTCAACCATCATACGTGGTACCCATTAGTTCTCATGCGATTCACGTGTCGCTAAATCCCACAAGTTTCTGTGGTTAAAATGCGCATATTTCGCTTGTGTTATAGACAAGGTAGGTGTACATAGTAGATACAAATATAGGCTCATATTCATCTTCCGATATGCTACAAGGTTTTGGTCTCTTGGTTCACCTGATCAGCCTTCCTTTCCTATTTTGGTATTCCATTATCAGATTGAGGCTGATTATGCCGGCACCTCCGTGCGCGATGCCCCCTACCAGAGCTCACCTATTTATACCGATCCATGTCTTTGCGTTCGATGATGCCAGGAAAGATCTACTACGTACAACTACCTAGGTACCTAACAATATGCTAGTGCTAATATTGGTAGCGGCTATACGTGCAATAAAGGTTTTATGCATACGCTTGAAATAACAACCAAGTCAAAAAAGGGACAACGATGTTTAAAAGCATTCCTTGGGTGCTAGATTCGTCGTCCCTGTGTATAATAATACCATGCAATATCCCATTTACGTATAGTGCTAATTGTTAGGGAGGGAAGCAGCGCCTCGCCGGCTTGGTATGTTCACAAGACCCACCAGATCAATCTTTAGCTACGAACCAATGCAAGTAAGTGCACATGTGTACATTCCTAAAATTAAACTAATATTCTTCCGCCAATGTACCTTTTGCCGTGCAACGGGACTTTTGGGGCATGCAAACAGTCAATGGAGAGTCACGGGTAACCTCAAGTGCCTTAAAGCTTATTGCTCCAGCTTTACAGTCGGGTAACGACTAGGTAGTCGTTTCCCAGAACACCGAGGTCTGCAGTCTGTTTCTCTTATAGGGTACATCTTCTACAGCTGGCCTCTCCAAAAATTCCCCGATCTAAACCTAGAAACATGTACAACAGCCGACACCTCCCC
>QJNY01000521.1:0-55353 GCA_004155945.1 Monosporascus sp. mg162 | reverse complement strand
TCGGTCGAAAATAGTTATCTAGTCGGTCGGCTTTAGGTCGTACGAAATGGGGGACATATTAACTTAGACGCGTTAGGCGCTGGTCGGTTAGGCTGGGTTAGCAGGAAGGAATGGCAATATGGCGTCCGCAACAAGCCTTGATATAATGCGTGCACTCGTCGAGAAGCTGTAGATACAGTTAGCAAAAAAGTATTCGATTGATTGGAATTGATTTGATGTGTTGTGGTTGAGTTATTTAGATTAGTTGTTGCGAAGTGTAGGATTTTGGTCCGTTCAATGGTTTGGCCCGTTCAATGGTGTGGCACGTTACGGAAATGGCGAAAACCTAATTAGTAAAGTTATTATTATTAGAGCTAAATCGAGCGTTATAGTTACGTCGTACATTAAGCGATATGGACTGGCTATGCGACAAACTTACGTATTATTTTTGGGCTTTAATTCTTAAAAAAGAATTCCGTTTAAAGGCATTATCGAAGTTTTCGTCTAGCTAGCTGGCCGATTAATTACTATTTTTTTATTTGTCGTTAATAACCATTACGCCACGTAACTACTAATTTTGGGATTTAATTTTATAGCCAAATCGAAGATAACGTTTAATATAGACCCGGACGTAATAAAAAAAATCCTAAAGTTTGGCCCGTCGAAAATCATTATCTTTTTAATTCCTGCAGGACGTATTACGCGCAATATTCGCATTAACGAAAAGCCAAAAAAAAAAAAGCAGCCGGTAAATTAATAAGCTACTTTACTGGCGAAAGCAGGCTTACGAATAAAAAAACAAACGACCAAATTATAGGCCTTTATATTTTTTCGGTTAATAATACTTGCGTTAATTAAAATGTAAAAATTATTTAGGAAGTTATTAATAACAAGTTGGAACCCGGAAATAAAATCTTAGGCCAGTTTAACGATAAGGAATTAACGTATGCTTTATATGGAATATTATAAAACGAAATATAACAAAAATTCAATAATAATCGGACCGTCCAGATTAATACGATATATAAACCCAAGTAAAAGAAAGTAGTCCCTGTCGACGATGCACCTTTTAATAGATTAATACCTTTTGGAAACCCGAATTAAAAAGCTAAAAAATTCGAAAAAGCTTAATAAGTTATTAATTAAAATAGCGAAAAGTCCGATAAACCTAGCATACCTTTAGCTGCTTTGTTCCTTAAATTTACTACTATACTCCGAAAAATCCGACTTATTAAGGAACGCGTCGACGAAGTTCTTAATTAATTAGGAAATAAGTTTACCCGCGTAAAAAAAGCCTTTTTTAAGGAAATACTTTTTCGCAAAAAAGCTGCTTTAACCTGGAATTAAAAAAAAATATGGCAGAATCAAATTAAATGTCGCACCAAATAATAAAATTCGAACGATTTCTTACAAAATATAACAAGCTAAAGGTATAACAGTGCCGGCGAGTATCAAAAATAAACTAATCGAAATATTGCAAATACGTATTTAACAAGGTACTTTCGAATAATCTTATGCTGTATATAAGAATACCTAATTCCTAATCGATAAAAAAAAATAATAACTTCTGATTAATTAATTTTGCGACTAAATTAAATGCTATTACTTTACGAAATACCTTTATACCGGATAACTATAACGAATTTTCCGTAAATTTTGCTATATACTTCTTAATTACCTCGGTAAACTTCTTTTTAGGTTACGATTAAGTTACTTTGGCTTCAGCCAGCAGAAATCTTACCACTTTCGCAATACCGTTAGGATTTTTAAGGTATACTATTATGTTTTAAGGGTTTACTAACTTTATAGCTTCTTTTTGCCGTATAATTAAAAGGATTTTAAACGATTTGATACCCGATATAATCCGGCCATTCGTCGATAATGTTAAGGTTAAAGGCCTAAAAACCAGATATAAAAACGAGAAAACCTTTCCAGGAATTCGGCGATTCGTTTATAGCATATCGTTAACATAAATAAGACCTTTTTTAATTGCGAGCTTGCTAGTACGACGATTAATATAAAAAATTTTAATAATGTTAAGAAATAATTGTTATAGTCGGATTTATCTACAGAACGAATAGATGGCAACCAGATATAGCTAAGATGGAAAAGATCTTAAAAATCCAGCTATATAAAAACGTTTCGGAAGTTAAAGCTTTTTTAAATATTGTTATTTATTATCGAATATTTATTACGTATTTCGCTATTAAGATAAAACCTTTTATACGTTTATTCCGAAAGAATTAACCTTTTATTTAGGGCCTTAATTAAAATTACGCAATAAAAAGTATTAAGAAAACGATTATTATTACCTTAACTTTAATTACCTTAAATTATAGCTTTAATGCCGGAAACATCATTATAAAAATAAACGCAAGCAAAAAAAACTTTGGAAATACTTTCGGTTAATTAATTAATAAAGTAAAACATCCCGCACGTTTTAAAAGTAATACCTGGAAAGGTACTAAACTGAATTACGACGCTGGCAAACTAAAATATCAAGTTGTTTTTAAGATTTTAAGGAAATTCCGGAACTATATTTATGGAATCCGATTCGTACTGAAAATTAAC
This sequence comes from Monosporascus sp. mg162, assembly GCA_004155945.1. Taxonomy (NCBI): domain Eukaryota; kingdom Fungi; phylum Ascomycota; class Sordariomycetes; order Xylariales; genus Monosporascus; species Monosporascus sp. mg162. The sequence goes on along the minus strand of QJNY01000521.1, from coordinate 52,803 downwards.
GTTAAAATGCTAATAACCCAGATTAATAATTTTTTACGCTTTTTACCTGATATTATAATTATTCGTTAAATTGCTTAAATAAAAATATTCGATTTCGAAATTAAATATATACCCGGCAAAAAAAATATAACAGCAGACAGCTTATTCCGAAAGTTACCTAAAGCTTTTAACGCGTTAAACGATTAATAAAAAGGAAAAGTCGATAACTTTATTAATATCCAACTTAATATTATTCGGCTTAACCTTATTTTAACTAATACAACTTTTGCACTTATTAATACGAATCGGCGATAAGGACCTTTTATTAGGAATTGGTTTAAAAAGTCGCAAAAATACGTTAAATTTCTAACGATATTAAATCTTCTTAATCGGCTCGATAATATTTTAAGGAAAAAAAAATTTTTAAATCCGAAACGTTAAATTATTTCGTTTAGGACGATATTTTTTAACGTAAAGTAAACAAAAGGTATGGCAGCCAGCGAATAGTTAATACCGAACAAAAGCAACTTGCGGTAATTAGGTAATGTTATAAGGATTATAGTTATAAGGAACGAAATTCGACCTATCGTTATATAGCAGCTTTATATTATTAACGTAACATATTTAGCCATGTTCGGAAAGTAATGTTTACGTATATTAAGTGCCAGAAAGCAGCCGATCGACGCTTTGAAGAAAGCCATAGATTTTCGCAGCCGATTAATATAGCTGTTATTTAAGTAATCGATATTTAGTTTATGCCCAATAACGATAGTTGCAAAATTATGGTTAAAGCTAGGTACGAATTGTCCGATTATTTAAAAATTAAAGCCTTGTAATTAGTTATGTTAGCAGTAATTAAAAAGTTCTTGGATAAGTACGTTTTTTATCGATATAGTATCCCGATTAAGATTAAAATTGACGGAAGCTTAAAAAATAAGGGCGAAGTTATTAAAGCCTGTAACGTATTAAGGATTAAAAGGAAAGTTAATGCCGTATATATAACCTGGCGACAAGGCCTGGTCGAAAAAAAATACGTCCCGATTATTAAAGCTTTAATAAAAGCGACGAATGGAACTGGTAAAGGATGGATTAAACTTTTGCCTAAGATGGTCTTCGCCGACAATACCACTGTAAAAAGTTATGGCCTTAGCCCTTATAAACTGCTGTACGGATAAAAAGCGTTTTTACCGATCGAAATAGTTCTGCCGATATGGAAAATTATAATTTAGGACCTAGATACGCCGAAAAAAAACCTAATTGCGTAGAAAATTCGGCTTTTAAAAAGAAAAGCTAAAAACGTAACCAAGGTTACCAAAATAATCGCTAAGCAGCGCCGCAAAATAGCTAAACTGGCGAATAAAAAGGATAAAAATAAGATAAAAAACAAACTTTTGGAAATAAATAACCTGGTATTATTATATAATACGTTACGATATATAGATATATCCAAAAACATAAAGCTGAAATACCGTTAAACTGGCCCGTATTTAATTAGTAACATTATTGGTTTAGGTACTTATTGTTTAAAAGAAATTAATAGGACAAAGTTGTAAAGTACCTTTTTTGCTAATAAATTAAAGTAATTCGTAAAAGATAAAAAAGGATATTAAAAGCCGATTAACTTATAAAAAAACGATTAAACGAAACCATTTTTTGATTAGCCCGACGATACGATATTAAACATTTCGGATATTACGAATATTAAGCTACTTAAAAATTAACAGCTTAGAACTTTAAAACCTGTAAGAACAAATATTAAGGTATAAATATTAAATGGCCGACTTAAAGATTATGCAGTTATGAACGATAACGATACGATAAAAACGATACGATTAGGAAAACGGAAAAGATTAACGTAATTAATTGCGAAAAATTAAAATATAATGGTTTTTATAAATCCCTTTAAGCTTTTTTAAGCTTTTATAAGTTTCCTTAAATTCTTTTACCGTCCCGTTTACCGACATTTTACGCGATAATTATTATGCTTTACTTATAATTAATACGTCCCGCTATATTCGCCCGGAACCGGGAATTAATGATATGTTTTTTTACTTTGCTTCGAAGTTGATCCTTATTATATGTTTTAATAATAGGACAAGTTTTTGGACGTAACACTAATAAAGGTATGGTTAACGTAGCTCGGTATTACCACTACGAAACTATATTTGTCCGTAACAAAGTCGACAATATTCGAAGTAATATTCGAAAAGGGTTAAATATCATAAAGGCGAAAAATTATCGGCCGGAACGATCGGTTCTTTCGCCGAGCACCAATACGGTTAGCGCTCCGCGTAAAGGCCGGAGAAACAGCGCTGCTGGCGTAAAACGATTATTTAATTAAATTGGCGCTCCTTTACCGCGTAACAAGCGATCTTGTTTAACATCTCCAACGAAAGCTAACAACAATGCTTTATCAAATCGGATACATCGGCGTATCATTCTTCGTAACTACGGAACATTAATTTATAAGGCCAGCTTTCGAACGGCTTTACTTACAACGCTAAAGGGCTGTATTAACGGATACGAATCGTTACATAAGGTAAGCTTCCTTTATAAAAATATCTTAATTAACAATTTCATAATTAATAAGGACGACGACAACCCCTTTTAGCTTTCGTTCTTGATCGACCTTAACCTCGTTATTAAAAAGCAACGAAAATCCGTTTCGGAAGTAAGGGGAAAAACTAGCATAAGGGCTTTTATAGCAATTGGGGCGCTTTTAGACGAGTAATATTCCTTTATACACGATTTCGTTTTTTTTTTTTTTTTTTGGGTACTTTTCTGGATCTGCATCTATTATAACGCGCAAAGTAAAGATATTAGGCCGACTGAATTTAATAACTGGAATTATGAAAGTGATAATAAGCTGGTCCGGTTCAAAAAGGGCGAGATTGCTGACAAAGACGATTTTCTCAAGACGGCGGATGACAATTTTACGTTATATTACCGACCATTGATCCTATGGGTTAATAAATTCCGGAGGAAGGTATTCCTAAACAGTGAAAGGTGGAAAAGGCCGGAGCCGGAGCTTTATTTTATGAAGGCAATCCTTCGCGAGGCCCGAAAGGACCCGGAGGTGTTGGCGGACGGATAGCATCGTATTACAGGATTTAATCCTTTATACCTAATTATGAACATGATAACTATAGACTATATGATAGCCGTGGGTAAAAACGGGCGCAATGGGAATAGTCTATTAGTGATGCTTATGGTGATGGAGCTAAAATCCTGATCTGCTGTTGGCCAAAGGCATTCTCGATGTTATTTGCTAAATCCTGAAAATGTGAAGTTTTATATATTCGTATAGGCTTATGTGGTCTTATATCACTTACAGTATGATCACTAAATCAGAATGTCTTTTTTACCAAGTCTTATTTCGACAATTCGGTGCTACCGCACGTAGATGTTATCATGGCGCAAAGATTCCTTCTCGCTGTCTGCTTCTGCGCAGGCAACCTTCTCCTCCAAGGCGTGAATGCGCAGGTCACGACAGCGGTAAGCGTGCCTCAAGCGACGGATCCTAGCCAATTTTGTTACAGTCGTAGCTAACGGCCGTCCAGGAAGTCTACCTCCCCATCGCTGGTGGATCCGATTCGCTCATGGCCGAGTTCCAAGCCAGCTTTGTCTCGACGGTGCGTGGCCAACCCCAGTCACGCGCCCCATGCATACTGAAATCGGAGTAGAGGTCAAACGACGGTGTTTACGATAAATTGTAACGACGGGCCGTGTAATCCCATCGCTAGCGGGACAGGTACCCTTACCTTCACCGCCGCCCCCGACAGTAAGTTCCACGAGCTTGGCTATCAGAGTAAACATCGTTGACACCTCCAGCTGTCATCTACACCGCGTCGCTCGCAGGAGACATGTAACTCAGCCCTACTCCCCCAAATCCCCCTTCCCCTGGATTTGGGTTACTGAGCGATGGCATAGGGTTGCCCAAAAGCGGCTAGTGAACAGTGAGCCTGTATCTGACACAATCCCCTAAGGAAGGGGAAAACAAGAAAAAAAAAATATACATATATATATATAGAGAGAGAGACAAAGAATAAATCCGCTAGCCCATTCGCCGTGAGACCTTTAGTTGTTGGGATATAACGGGCGTATTTGGAGAATCGGTCCACTACCACAAGGGCGCTGTCGCATCACCTCCCTGCCCAAGACCATGAATCCGGGAGGTCGGTGACGAAATCTACTGAAAGTTCCCGGGAAGGGGTCGCTGGTACTAGCAAAGAACCTAACTCTCCGTAGGCTAGATGGTGCCTCGTCTTCTAGCGCTGGCACACCGCACACGTAGCTACGTATCTTCTCGCATCCTTTCTCATACCCTCCCAAAAGTAACTCGCACTTAGCCGCCTCAACCTCTTGGTAACACCCTGGGGCCTGTCGTCCAGCTCGTTAGACTCGTCCCGTTCAGCCGCTTTCTGATCCGACACCACTGTAGGTAAGCGGGATAACGCATCTGGTACTACGTTAAGCTCTCCCAGGATGTGGTATATCTTCAGCTGGAACTGCGATAATAATTGGCAGCGTTAGCCAATCTGTGGTTAGCCTCGACGTCCCATGGTGGTCAGAGACGTATGCGTAACGATTCCTTTAGTAGGGGCGTGACCGGCGAGAACGTTAACCGGGAATCGGCTAGACTGGGCAAGCTTCGTAGCTTTCTGTATACCCATATCAAGGCGGCTACCTCTCCTTCCGTATATCCGTAACTCTTCTCCGCATTATATATCAGCCTCTCAATTCTACGGCATCTCCCACAACCTGTAATGCCTTTACCATGATTAAAAGAGCTGGGGCGCATACCTGGGGAGTGTGTATAATCTTGGATACCGCTACTTTTCATCCTGACGTCCTCGTTCCCATTAGATGTCAGGGGGTCAATAAACTGCTCTGTGCCAGAAGGTTTTTGCATCGTATGGTGAAGATTGCATTCTTAACATCAGCAGTCTCCTCCCTTATGAAAGATAGGACAGATAAGGAGATGCTGGATGTCAGGTGCCAATGTCGGGATACGGTGGGACCTTCTGGACAGGGGTCTTACGGCTATATATAGGGGGCTTCCCTCCCCGATATTTAGGAAGGACAGGCTTTAATGGTCACCTCTATTGCTACCTAACAGCTAGTTTCCTGCCTTTCACTCCGTGCTTCACCATTTTCCCTGACACTGGACCAGGAGCAACGGGAAACGTTCTTCACAATTTATAAAGATGCATTTGTAGGACACGCCTTCGTCTATAACCAAGATGTAAACGATGACATGAAGGAAAATGCGACATTGGATACGTTCTTTGCTCCCCTCAAGATTGAGCAGATTAAGTAGGTCGCCGGCAGTTGGCACCTGTGGAGAGCCTTGGATCGTATAGCTAAGGGCCCAGCAGGAGTTTGGCGGAACCGGTACGCTGGGTTTCCTGTTTCCCTCAAGTAATATATTGGAGGCGGGAGAAATGTCAGGGTTCACGATATAAACTATTAGGCTAGTTCGTCAATGATTTCGCCACAGGTTGGGTTTTTCCGCATAGATGTGTCTTGAATCGGTCGAGACATGGCCTTCCTGAAGAAAGAAGGAAGATGAAGACCTTTTAGAACCACTTCTATCTTTTGGATGGCATTTACTGGCAAAGGTGAATGAATGACCAGTCTTTGAGTGAAAATTGATTTGACCACAAAGCTCTATTTGACGTAGAGAGTATCAGCTGTCTGTAGTAAAGCCGTAATGATTGGAGCAGAGTGGAGGGCCAAAAATGGCTTACATGGCTTATCCCAGACTTTATTTTAATGCAGCAGGCGATACCGATTTTGCTTTGTACCGAGAGATCCGGGACTGGGAGGCTCACCGAGTCCCCTGCCTCGCTCGAGATTTAAGTATTTCTGCACGGCCTGCTGGTTGAGTAAAGTGAATAAGAGTGGGTGCAGAATCAGTGATATACTTGAATGATGAGCCGACTAGTGACCATGATTTTATTGTTTGCTGTCTTTGGTCCCATCTGAATCCGTGAATCCGAGAGTGGATCACCCTGATGCTCGCAGTTGAACTACTCCGACTAACTATACCTTTGATCTCCGCCTGGGAAGCTTTACATGGCATATGAAGGATAAGATCCGACCGATCCTATGGAATTGGAACCTGCGCGTCTGGACATTGTCATGAAGATTCCGCCTCTAATTTGATTTCATTGCTCTCACGCTTCCAGACGGGTATGTCAGTAGCAAATCAAAGCTTGGCTTTGGGAGGCCCAGGATTTTGTTATCCTAAAAGGAGATGCGTTAGATCTATGATTTCGTTGAGTTCAACCACACCCTACTTAGGACATGCCTTATTCTTTCCCACACCCAAGTGAGGGTCATGCCTCGATATTCACCTTATCCCATAAGTTATATATGTCGGAAGGTTAGATCGAAGCAACCAATGAATTGACTATGCACCACTTGAGTGTTCTGCCCCAGAACGCAATTCAACTGTCTTCCAGGCATGTCTAACTCGAAGGAAGATAATTATCATTTTACCCCTATTTGATGCACCGGACTCGCGACTCCTCGAAAAGACTGGCAACGAATCGCTTACCCGAGCCTCGAGGGCCCGAAGATTCGCATGGATGCTTCATCTCAATTCCTTGCCAAGGACCTTCCTATGACTGACGGAGTTGGGCCCGATTTGGACACCTGTCAGTTCAAGAGGGACGATGGAAGTCGCGTACCTACCGAATTAGTTAACGATCAAACGCTTGGTCCCAAACTGTTTACGTGCTATGACGTAATAGAATTGATATAAATCTCGATTGAATGAAAAATATAAAGAGACGGAGCGCCCGATGAATGTGTCTTCTGGTGACAAGTACGGAAACCACCAAGTCTGGACAGGCCAATGCTTCTCATAGAGAGCGCGGGCGGAGTGCTAGCCCACGGCGGGTTTTCTGGAAGCGCGTTATTAACCGTTGATGAAGTTTGACCCGTGCGGCCGAAGACACGTAGCTGCCACCAGGTTGATCCTGTAATGAGTAATGAATAGATTAGCAAAGAAACCAGGAAGAACCCTGCAGGCTATGACATTGTCAACGGTTTAGTATCGGTGGTCTAGAATCAAACAGGACCACAAGTCTTTCGAATCAAGACAGGGACGACAGCGGAGGAAGAGTCTGAAGACAATCCGTATTACTGGTAACTCTTGTAAAGAAGCCGGCCGCAACGTACCGACCCGTCTAGGTATGAAGCATGCCGAAGCGAACAACCAGCGGAGGTGTCCTAGTTGATACGCGCTATTATAGCTTATTTTGGCCTAATAGCTGAAAAGGACGATTGGATATGCTAGGTCATTCCCTATTACTAAATATGGTTTGCCTAGGCTCCATCCAGGATTATCCCGGCTTGCGAATGCCAAGGATTCGAGAACAGCACAAAAGAACACGTAGGGTTGAAACAGCCTTTACCAACAGCGCGGAAACGCCTCTTATTGGTGGGTGCGTGGTAGAATTTTGACGTCGTTTCCGAGATATTGCGTGTGCAATCAGAGGCTTGCAGTTGTTTTTCACTACGAGCTCGTCCCGCTCGCTATGGCTATTCCACGCACTAAGCAGAAATTCATTTCAGGAAATCATAGGATTCTTATGGTCGCCTGGCTGTGGATGCGAAGCTTGATTTTCTTAGATATCCTCCTAGCTACAGGGCGTGCCAACATAAGTACTTGCCGTCGCATCATAGCCCCTCCTTGCGAGCTATGAGGGTTCTCATGCTCGTCCTAGAGAGCGACTTGGCGCTACACTTATGATAGGGTGAATTTGCAGGGGACAAGGGCCTTTGGTTCCTTGGTACGAGACACAGGATGCGAATCGACCATTTATGAGTAATTATTTGTGATAGGTAATCAAGCTAACTACTAGGGCCGCGCCCCCCCTCAAGCGTCCCCCGTTGAGCAACTGAAAGAACGCTGCAATGTGCGCCTTTATATGGGTACCCTGGCGCCTGCTCTTCTCCCTTGTGGTGACACCCGTAACCAAGTCTACACTAGCTTGGCAGTCGCGGGGCCGATCTATCGGGACACCTGTTGTAATCAGAAGCGAAGCAACTCAACCGAAGTCCACCGGTTGCGCAACCCGTTGCGCAACCGCAAAACCTAATTCACCGCATTTAACGTGTTCCAAAACAGTTTTTAAGTTACGACTCTCTAGGGGTCGTTGGTGGAGCGGATTGCGTTGCTTCGACCTCTGGTGGTAACCTTAGTTCTGGATCTTCTGCTATGAAGCTCAGCAGTGAATGTAGCTCTTCCAACGGGGCGATTAGAAACGTCTAGCCATTACGCATGTTCAGGCCAAAAAATTTCGGTCTGTGCCGGACCAAACCACCGTAAGCCACAGAGCACAGTACCGTATATTACCTGTAGCGTGGGCTACTAAGGTGCCCTCAACGATTTCGGTTAGCGCTCTCGAATAGCGTACTTGAGCGGAGGTCCCATTGGGCTTGGAATACAGTGAAAGGTGTTGTACAATCAGTACTGTACAAGTACCAAGCCGTGGCGGGAGACCGAAAGCCTTTGGCCCCAATCTTCGTATAATAGTTAGAATTAGCTGTTTGTAAGGTGGAAAATTTTCCCAGTTTGTTCTCCCCCAAGCTTCTATCGTGTAATGATCGATATTCACGGGATAGCCGGGGTAGAACAGGGTAATTGAAACGCGATCCTAGGTTAGGTATTGTTTCTGAGAGGTGGGCACATATTCCCCTGACCCATCTTTCCTTTCCATATCATCCTGGATGTGCTAAGATCATGTCAAAGCGAGTGATATACAGCATTAAATGAAAGAGGGGAAGGTTATCTCACGAAGACCTTGGGAGACATTCGTATTTGTACGTCAAGCTACACGGAGCAATAAGGCCGAAATATGAGCACCAAGTTGTGTCCGAGTTCGAGTCCCGCTCTATTACACCCTCGCCCATTCGTACGTAGGTGGGTTTTTGATGGGCAGAAATCGAAAGTGGAAAGGGTTGGGTTTTAAAAAGGAAAATATCTTCGTACACCGCCGGGCACCCAACCCAAAATAGCAATGGCGAACCGGAGTTGTTATCCAAACGTCGTTTGATCATCACGTGTTGTGAAACTAATGTAGTAGATATCTTGGGCTGGCGAATGCGACTGTTAAACTTTGACGCTTTGTCCAGTGTCGCAGTGTCGCCGGAGGAACTCGAAAACTCGCTAGAAGCATCTTAATCGGCCCACTCAACCTCACTACGTTATTAGGAGAAAGAAAACGCCTCGGCATTGCGCGGTAAGGAATTCCGATAGAGAATTTGATAGTTGTATGGCAAGATAAAATTTCCGCCATGGGCGCCTGTGCCCCGGGCACGGTAGACCACATCACAGCACACAGTGTCCTTCCTTATCTTCTTGAAGGGCGACCTAACTGCGGTTCTAACAATTTTGCACTATGGGTCAAGGCAGGCTGCTCCATCCCAAATGAACCAATCAAGGGGGTTCCCAGTAGCCTTTAGTTCTTTTTAGGGAAGGGCGTCGGTTGAGTCAGTTGTTTCGATGCTAATTAGCCTTCGATCGGATAGAGAGCGGGTTTTTTTAAATGGTGAAATTTGACTGTCTTATTAATAGTTTAAGAAGACCGTTGAGCTAATATATCTTGTCAATGCAGCTGATGTGTCGGAAACCTCCGGACCCCACTGGGAATTGCAACCAACGCCTATCAACCCTGGGCGACAGGGACCGGGGTTTGGCGCGGCATCAAAGATATCCATAAGGACATCCCGTCATATCGTACCATTTTTTGGACCCCTACAATGCTAGATCCGGCTTGTCATGGCGGTTATTTTCATAGGCAGGGTGAGACCATTGCGCATTCCTGTAGATAAGGCAGAGCCGTCTCGAGAGGGGAGTGTCGTCGCCTCTTTCTTGAACTGACACCCTTCCATTGTTCTGTTCCGCAGATTCCAAGAAGTTGAGACTGTGGTCCCACCCGCGCACCTAATCCGGTATAAAGGTAACGAGAGATACAATCTATCGCCATGTCCCTCAGCTACAATGAGGCCAAGCTGGTCAGGGCCACCATACCATCTCTGAAGGAACATGGAGAGCACATCGCTACCGTCTTCTACAAAACCATGTTGCGCAACCACCCGGAGCTGAACAACTACTTCAACAATGCCAACATGCAGAGCGGCGCGCAGCCGCGGGCGCTCACCTCCCTCATCCTCGCCTTCGCATCCAACATCAACCACATCAGCGAGATAATCCCTATGATGGAACGGGTCGCCCAGAAACACACGTCCCTGAACATACAGCCTGAGGATTACGATATCGTGGGAAAGTACCTCCTACGCGCCTTCGCCGCCGTCTTGGGGCCCAACATGACGACAGACGTGAGGTTGGCCTGGAACAAGGCCTACTGGATCATGTCCCGGATGTTGAGCAGCAGAGAGGCCCAAATATACAAGGAATTTGAACCCTGGTCGGGCTGGAGGAAATTCATGATACAGAGCAAGAAGCCTGAGACCGAGGATGGCGACGTCGTCTCGTTTGTTTTGAAGCCGGTAGATGGCAACAAGTTACCCCTATACATGCCAGGACAGTACGTCTCGCTACGGATTCGCGTGGCCGGCATGGCGTATATGCAGATACGGCAGTACTCGCTCAGTGACATACCCTCGGCGGACAGCTACCGCATCACCGTCAAGCGCTATCTAGGGCAGTGGGCAGATTACAGCTCCGAGGCGGAATCGAGGCTTCCAAAGCGTCGAAGCGGGGCCAGTATCGTCTCCGGTTCGACGGCCGTCAGCAGCGTGTCGGGAAGCGGCTTTGATAACAGTGATGCCTCGCGGGCGGGTCTCGTATCCAATGCACTTATTGACGATATCCAAGAAGGCGACGTCGTGGAGTTGACACACCCGGCGGGCGATTTCGGCCACCACGCCGACGACGACAGCACGGTGCCGATCGTGCTCATCTCTGCAGGCATTGGCGCCGCGCCACTGATGTCAATCCTCAACACAATCATCCAGAAGCAGCCGAATAAGCCCGTCTCCTGGGTTCACGGGTCCAGACAAAGTGCCCCGTTCGAGGCCCACGTACGCGGTCTGGCAGCACAGCATCCAAATCTCAGGACGTCGTTCTTCAAGACGCGACTGGGGGAACCCGAAACTGCTACGTACACTCACGACTTCAGGGTGGACCTATCCTCCTTAAACCACGACGACTTACAGCTTCAAAACGGATCAACCAAATACTTCATCTGCGGACCCGACAAATTCATGTTCGAGATGGAGTCTTTCCTGAATTCGAAGTCCGTAAGCAAATCGAATGTCCACTTTGAGCCATACAGCACCGGCAGCTTTGAGTTGAAATCATGAGGAGCTGATTGATGGTGAATTGTCTGTTGGATATGCTACATTTGTCTGCGCAGCTCGGCGCAGCGCACGCTATATGCATATCCACATCAACTTCGGATGTACAGCAACGATAGACAAACAAAACTCGGCGACGATATGCTCGGTTGGGGTTTTCGGTGTTCGGCGTCGGCGAGATTGGCTTTCTGTGTAACTTGCGGTAGCGGGATCTGGAGGGCCTTTTCCCGCAAGTCGGCTTTTGGGTGACGGTATACTCTCTCCAACGTACGGCATGGCATGAGGCTCGGTGGATATAGATGGTACGACTCAAGGGATGCTCAGAGAATGTACACTACGGGTTACTCTGCGGGAAAGAGGATGCCCCGGTCTGGCGTTCAGTTCTCAGTTTCAATAAGAGATACCTACAGAATAGACACTCATCTGCGTCCCAGCTACACCCCAAGCCTCTTATTCGTATCACTCGACGCAGTAGCGTTCATTGTCCATTCCTCCCTGCCCCAACTTTTCAAATGATCGGGGATCGCGATCGGACGATTCGTTGCTTGACCGCTACAAATCCGTGGGCTAGCTACTTTCGGAGACATATGAATATCATACGCGGGGGCCCTTGTTCACCTCGGCTCCTCGAACTTGCTTGCTTACTCGCATGATTGCATGCATGTCGCATTCCGTTGCCTTGGCCGTCGTGCTGATCACTCGGTCGCCCCCGCTCAGTGTCAAAATGCTCTCCAGGGCTTCACAGGTAAGACCCCTTGGATATCTCCAACGAGCCCCCCGCGGGGACCAGAACAAATAATCTGCTTAGTAATCACGCAGTCGGTTGGCTTGGTGCCCCGATACCGCATACGTTATCCCGGCTATGCATCAACTCCCCTTGTGATTTTGTTTAGCGGCGAGAGGAAGGCATGCATCTTGTTCTCTCACCATAAACCCTCTTGCGGCTGGCAAGCAGCGTGATGGGGCAGGCCTGGCCACTAGCCTACATAGACCTCGTCGTCGTCGAAACGCTACGATGAGCTCTATATGAGCCTCGGTCCCCCCCCATATCGCTATGCTCTACGCTACACCCAAGATGTCGTGACGTCGCAACATGTTAGCAAGTCACGCTAAGGCGTCAGCAGCTTGTCGATCTGCTAGATCCCGCTAAGCATCGTTCCTCACGTGCCTGGGAAAAGGGACCAGTCCTCTGGGAGCGCGTTCGGCAAGTTTTGAGGCTGCTATGGTCAATTTCACAGACCAGTGTACCGGACCTTGTGGCATAATATGATGCAATTGATATCTTAGATGGATAGAGAGCGCAAATAGTTCTCAGGAATATGGATCAAGCGATTCTTTGTTGTGAAAGCATAGCGGACCTGGAAATTACATCTAATTGTTGCCTGAAATCTCATACCTCTCGAAAAGGGGGTCTCAATCACCTTGTCCACGACTCCACGCCTTTGCCATATAGTGCCGGCTTGACCTGATTCGTGTGCCTAGTAAAGAAAAGAATGCCAAATGATGCCAACGCAGGACCAACCAAGTAGATCTGCCACCGTATTTTTCCTTTTGTCGGTATCCTGGTTGTTCCTGAGTCTGCAGCTTTCTTTTGGAAGGGATTCTGAAGATCGATTTTGCGCCGAAACTCATCCGCAGCCTGTAAGTTTATTTCTAGTCCAGTTTCCTTTCGCCGAAGTGCCGCTCTATCAAGATCTCGCTGCACGCCCGGTTTTGGTTTGAATCCAAAAATGAAATTCTCCTCCTGCCATTTCTGCAGCAACGCCGGGTCGCGGACGATTCGATGGTTGACGTCATGGTCCTCCCACCGGAATCTCCCAGCTATGTGCCAAGGGTAAAACATATAAGCCACTCTCTCCTTCAACAGCCGTAGCGGGACGGGACCAAAATAAGTGCTATCTAAACTTCTTCGCTCGCCTGCGTCTCCTTCAAGCCATGCGTGGGCCGGCGGGACCTTCACGAAGGTAGCGACTTCGCAATCCTTTCTCGTCCGGACAATATCACCAGGCAGTCCTATAATCCGCTTGCAGAGGATCCCATCGTCGCCCTTGCCATAGTATATGGGATTGCTGTCGTGCGTCAGTTGAGGCCAAACAAACCTGGTCGGCTAGGGGAATGTTCCTACTGGAGAGTGACCATCATTCCCCGTGAAAGCGCGGAATATGATACGATTACAGGCGCGAGTCCGTAGCAAAACCCATCGAAGCTCTGGTCAGTGGGGATCGATGGACGATTAGAACCACCAACACCGCGGTAAAAAACCACCCACCCTCCACTGGCACGAAAGATGCTCTGAGACATCAGATCACGCGCAGTACCCATTACGCGGGCGAGGACCAGGGTCGGAATGTTTCTCCAATACGAAGAACTCGAAATCGGTAAGCTAAAGGGCAACCCCGAATCATAGTCCAAGGCTTCCCGCTTCTTGAGTGCCTCGTAGCTGCCATCCTTGAGTTTGTCTTTAGGCACCGAGGGCTTTTCGTTTGGCCTAATTCTAGGCTTGGCCGTCATGATAGTTATCGGCGAACTTGTGAAGGCAGAATAGGTAAAGCCAGACCCTGCCGCGAGATTATACGGCTTTACCCCTCTCCAGTCGTGACATGATGCTGTTGGGTTTTTCACTCCTTTATATTATCAGCTGTGATTGGCCGAAATTCGCTTCGTGACGCGCCACCATGCAAGTTGCCGCCGGCATTCCGTGAATCATCTCTGTCTCAATTCAGGTCAATACTTGGATGCCCGTGTCTAATTACTGACTGAGACAGCATAGTAAATACCGAACCGCAGAAATAAGTGTGTCCACGTTGTAAGCACCTGTTCGGCCTAGCACCTAAACCATGACTTGGAGACTTTCAGCCTTGGCACCCCCTGAAGCCCAAATGAAAACCCAGGTGGCCGTACAGTATTTTTTTTGTTTCTTCGTTTCATTTAACGCCGGGGGGAAGCTACGTAGCGGCTGTCCCAGAGCTTCCCCTAGGGCATGTAGGCGTGCTAAGCTAGGTGAAGCTATCTACAGATGTAGGCCCATTTAGCCTTTCTTGTCCATAGGCGCGTCGCCGTTTCCAAGGTGCCAAGCTGTATCCTCCCTCCTCCGTGCGAGGGCAGTACCCAGCGTCTTCCCAATCCCTTGATTGTGAGTTTAGGGGCCTAAGCCCAGGTCGTAGCCGTGGGGGCTGTGATAGGTTATCGGCTGTAGGCCGCAAGTCACGCCTAAGCGCATTAATGTATGTGGCCGCACAGTGCGATACGGAATGTTAGAGAAAATTTACCCTACTTAGTTTACAAAGCTACTAACAATCAACAAGCAGAGCAGCTGAAAACAGGCTAGGAACCAACGTCTTATATACTCTAAAAATCACCCCATAGAAACCGCCGTTGGTTTCTGCCCTGATCTCCTTTAAGATATCATGTTTAACAGTGAATCGGGCATTAATATCCATCGTATACTTCCAGCCGAAGGGGCGGGGCCGCTCGCTACAACAAACTTTGCGGGCCGCTTTTAGATGATGAATCCGAAGAAATAGACAACGAGGGGATATAGAGACATATACGGAGAGTCGTTAACTGATTCAACTGCCAGCCCTGCCTCTCCACACCTATCTTCACTGGCCACGAAATCCTACCTCCTGTTTGCGCCGCCGAGCATTTATACCAATTCCTATGGATGTCTTGATAGGTAGTAAAAGAAACCAAGATCACCCAGGGGACTATCATTTTGGTAAGTTCGTTTCACTAGGTGGAATTAATAGTTTGTAGTGATGCATAGGGGTGGGGCCCATATGCTGTACCTTATTGCCATGGCGGTGGAGTATAGCACTTTGCATGGATTTGCTAGTATGATAAATTCGTCATTAAAAGCTATGCGGCATTAGATTTACAGCCGGAGTTACGTAAGTGTGCCGCCAAGGAACGACTCGATCTCAAAATATTCATTATATCCCGTAGTGTAACAAGCCCTGATAGACATAGGCACTACATGCGTGTTTCTAATACACCTGCTTCTTCGAAGTGTTGGACTCCAAAAAGTGGGTACTCGGAACCTTTGTTGATTCGAGTTTATTTAGCTATATGTGTCGTATTCCTACACAGAGCTCTTCATATGACACAGGAACTACTATCCTGGGTATAATTGTCTCTTAACTGACTCTTTCATACCACACGAGACGCACATTATCTCCCTCTTGCTTGATATCAATCCCATAATGCGTGACTGTACTGCTGGCGTCGACTCTAAACTGAGCTCGTGCACAATCAAACATGATATCCGGACTATCACCTTCGGTATAAGCAACCCGACCGAGCCAAAAGTCGCCCGACGCGTGCTCTAGATACACCATTATCTTTATCCACACATAGCCCAGGGGTTGTCCCAGCCTAGCGCGGAACTGGCATTACACCCCGCTTTCTGGTGATGTATCGAGAAATTCGAAATCGATATCGTCATCGCATTGAAGGAAGATAGTCCCGTTCCCGTAGCCTGCATTGTGGTATTCACCGGTGTAATTGACCGAAGGGAGAGCCAGAGAAAGAGGAGGCTCCGGCGAGGGACGGGTAGACGATCTGCGCGCACTTCTCCATAATTGGCGGCTGGCGTGCTCCTCTCTGTATCTGCGGAAAAGTTAGATCGCGATGTCACATCGTACGGCAGGAGTAATAGTCGGGACGGAGGGCATATTGCGTCTCAAAATCGAATCTGCCGCCTTCCGGCATCCCGAAGAGATCATACAGGGTCTTATAGGCCACCAATTGCCTGACGGGCGAGTCTGTGTTCTGGAAGGCCACGACGCCGAATGGTTTGGACGGAACCATCAACATGATCGAGACGAACGCTCCAGTCTGGCCCGTGCGCGTGTATACCTCCTCGCCTCCGAGAATGGAGTGCTGTCACCCGAGCGCGTAGTTCGCATATCCGACGAAGGATCGCGGGTGGAGCGCCGTGAGCATCCTCGGCGTTTTCAGCTCCCGGAGTCCGGCCTTTGACATGGGGTCCGCCTCCCTCATCATCACACGGAGGTACTTGGCGTAGTCGAGCACGGTCGAGAGGGTGAGGGAACCCGGACCCTCCACATCCGAAGCGACAGCGTGGGGAGCGAGATGTATTCCCCCGTGGTGTTGTACTAGGGTAGTACCCGTCGACGAGGAGCAGCCCGCTTCCCTCCGCATCCCGCGGTCCGAGGTGCGTCTCGTTCGTGTCCATGGGCTCACATAGGTCCGAGTGGGAGGAGTCGCCCAGCCGGGACCCCGTCAGCGTCTCGATCGGGTAACCGACCGCGCCGTACATCTTGTTGCAGTACTGGTATCTGGCGTGAGGCTTGGCAGACATGGGCTGGTTGCGGAGGTTGCGTAAGCTTTTCCGGGCCGAGCCCGTCACTGCGAGATCGTGGCGCGGATAGCCCGTCCGGCGCCTCAGCGCATCTTCGAAGGTGATATGATTCAAGCTCCACTCGCCGCCGAGGATGAAATCCTCGCGCAGCAGACGTGGGATGGGCGTCGTCCACGTGACGTTCGAGTAGTCCGAGGAGTTATCTATGAGCAGGGACAGCGCTGCGGCTGTCATCGAGTTGGTGATACTCCCCGTATAGAACAGCGTGTAGGGAGTCGCCGGAGTGCTGGGTAGGACCGCGTACCCGAAGCCTTGGACACGACTGAAGTCAATATTAACTTGGCGGACGATCCCTTCCACACGATATTACGAGAACAGCATCTTGGACTGTTGACCAAGAGCAGTTATATATGAAGAGTCATACTTTAGGCCAAGCCCTGGTCCGTATCGATTAGCGACGGCCATTCCAGGCACGTGCCATTCTTTCGTGTCGGTTTCGATACGGTGTTCCAAGTCCGGCGCTGCCAGCGGTCTCTCACGCAAATGCACCGTATTTTCATGAGCCGTCGAGGATCCGAGGCGACCTGTAATTGTAATTTATCTCCGCCGCCACCGTATCTTGTGTCAGGTCTCGCACCGAATGAGCACGAGGACTTGGCCGAGCTTGAATAGGGCTGGAAAGTCCGGTATGTGTATGAACTACTTCGCATAATGCACCTTACGGGGGAGGATCGGCCATACGCGTTCAGGTCCGTCACCTCAAGCCTCGTTATTCTTAGCCGTCGCTGACTCAAATCGTACGAAAGCTGCACAAGTCACAAATCATATCGCATCGTGATCATTCTCAATAAGTAGCCTTATCCGACGAGGGGCGAACTGGCGGCACACTAGCAGTTTTGGGTAGCGGCTAGCAGCTGTGATCCACTAAAACAGAAGGATTAGCCAATAAAAACTTTGAAAGATTATTTAAAAATCGAAAACGTTACGAGACTTTAGAGGAATTGGGGAGCTTCAGCTGTAGCTACCACTCGTTTTCTATCATTTCTAGACTAGTCACACTGTCACGAAAGACTTCTTCGACGTGCAGGTTTGTCTAGCGAACACTTATCGCAGTACGCGGCAAGTGGGCTTGCAAATGGCAGGTGATGACGCTATAAATCGCCAGCAAGCCCGATTAATAAGGTTTCGTTGCGCCGAATGTGATGTTTGCCATAAGAATAATAACGGTTGGTGGTACTTGTATCACAGCTTAAAATAGGTGTAACTAAAGGTATTCTTTTCGGAGGAAGTTAGTCGAGTTAGATTGAGCGAATTAAAACGAGGTTTGGGACAGCCACAGAGTAATGTTACGATTGCTGTTAGTTCCCCGTTGGTCGGATAGAACCTTCCTAGACACCGGTGAATATGCGAGCCTGTTGAGTCCCATAAAGCTTGCCATGTTGGCTCGTTTGGCATTCGCAGCAAATGAGCAGGGAAATTTGACAGGGGCGTCGGTCCGGCTCCGCTTTATCGGTCTTTTTCATTGCCAACTCCGACTCGCATAACTTCGGCCGAGCGGTACTGATCAGCAGATCTCGGAACGGGAGCTCGCCGAGACGGATGTTAGTGCTGCATAAGCAGAAAATATGCATGGTTATGCACGTCTTATTACGACTCGCTCCTCGCGTTTCGCACATCTTGGACATAGTGGGCCCGTTTATGCGTGGTTGTCTGGTTCCGGATACGCTGACCTGGACGTCCGTGATTACCAATCCCGGAAGTGCAGAAGATGCAGGGTTTGGCCGGGGCTATAGCGAATAGGCGTTCTAGAAGCAGCTGGATATGGATCCTACGGTTTGCATCGACCCAGGCTTAAGGAAGACGCTTTCGTATGAGCCGATGTCCACGGTACCGAGGCCCCGAGCCCGAGTGCCACCCCGACACTTTCCCATGTCTACTTAACCAACTAGTCTAGTTATTGGGATTTTTCCCTTTTGTGCTTTCGTAGAATGTTTATCTCCAAGGCCAAGCAAGAACCCAGAATTCCTGCTGCATAGTTGAGCCACTCGTTGTATTGGCTGGCACTTATATGACTTACATGAGGCTTGCACTTGGCACTCGATAAAGCTGCTTGCGCCCTAGAACGGAAAGACCCCTCGACGAATCATCTTTAGCCAAGGTCTCAGCTGGGCGACCTGAACTCAAAAAGCCCTGTAAGTAGGCTACTGTCCATATTCTTCAACGTCTATGGCGTCGACACCCTCAGATAACTCCCTCACCGAAAAAAAATTGGGCCCGGCATTATGACTGATGGCGACTCAAAGTTCCATCCCGAAGGCGGGTCATGGCAGCCAGCGCGGCTTCCACAACTACGGCGGCGACGGCCGGTAACGACGTCGACACGACTCTGCCGCTCGAGAAGAAGATCAGCCAGGCCATAGACGAGGGACACGATGCAGATATACCGTCAAACGTAGGATACGTACTAGACGAGAGAGGAGAACGGAGACGAAGGCAGTCCATAGCGTCGCGGCGGGGAAAGTCGAGTGCGAGGAAGTCGGGGAATGACCTGGAGAAGGGGCCAGCTAGTGGCGCCCCCGCCGATAACGACGATGAGGACAGCGACAAGACTATGGGTGATACTAATGTGGTATGGTGGGACGGCCCCGACGATCCGGAGAACCCGTATAACTGGCCCGGGTGGAGGAAGACGCTCAACGTCGGATGTGTCAGCGCCATGACGTTGGTGTCGCCGCTAGCTTCGTGTAAGTCATTCTGACACCTGATCTCCGGCTTAGCTTATACTGAGTGTCGCGCAGCCATCTTTGCTCCGGGTGTGCCGCAAGTGATGGCTGAGTTCGGATCCACCTCGCTTGAGCTGGCGTCTTTCGTCGTCTCGGTCTATGTGCTGGGGTTTGCAGCCGGGCCGATGGTCCTCGCCCCCTTGTCAGAGATATATGGCCGCGTCCCGATCTACCACGTTGGGAATATCGGCTTCGTGGCGTTCACCATCGGCTGCGCACTCGCGCCTTCGCTGAACACCCTCATAGCCTTCAGGTTCCTCTGCGGCGTCTTCGGCTCCGCGCCCATGACGAACGGCGGAGGCACGATCGCGGACATGATTGAGCAGTCTAAGCGCGGCGCAGCCATGGCCGCGTTCAGCATAGGACCGCTCCTAGGTCCGATCATAGGACCCGTGGGCGGCGGATTCCTGGCCGACGCGAAGGGGTGGAGATGGGCGTTCTGGCTGCTGGTTATTTTGGGAGGCGCTCTTGCGCTGACGATGCTCGTCGTTATGAAGGAAAGCTACGCCCCCGTCGTACTTGAGCGTAAGACGGCCAGGCTGCGCAAGGAGACCGGCAACCAGCTCCTACGCTCAAAGCTGGACGTTGGCCTGTCTGCTGCCGACTATTTCAAGCGCGGCATCGTGCGCCCATTCAGGATGCTTTTCTTCTCTCCTGTTGTCGCCATCATGGCCATCTACTTGGCTATCGTCTACTCGTATCTGTACCTGCTCTTTACTACCTTCACCGACGTCTTTATGAGGACCTACGGTTTCTCCACCAGCACCGTGGGTCTTTCATATCTGGGCCTCGGCGTGGGAAGTATGATCGGCCTGGCCCTCTTCAGCATGTCATCGGACAAGTACTTGGCGAAGAAGGCGGCGGAGCCCGACGCAGACGGCAACAAGATGGGCATGAAGCCTGAGCACCGTCTCCCGCCTCTTCCCGTTGGTTCCACGCTGCTCCCCATCGGTCTGTTCATCTATGGCTGGACCGCCGAATACAAGGTCCACTGGATCGTGCCAATTATCGGTACTGGCATCATCGGCGTAGGGAACCTGATGGTCTTTATGGGAGTCCAGCTGTACCTCGTCGACGCCTTTTCCATCTACGCAGCCTCCGCGCTGGCCTCTAACACAGTCGTGCGATCCATTGCCGGCGCCGTTGTGCCCCTCGCCGGCCTCCCGATGTACGCGAAGCTCGGTTTAGGCTGGGGGAACTCGCTGCTAGGGTTCATCGCCATTGCGCTCCTGCCAGTGGCGGTTATTCTGATAAGGTACGGCGAGTACCTGAGGAAACGCTTCGAGTTAAAGGACCTCTAAATCAGCAATAACTCTTTTCCTAAAAGCTCTTCTCTCTTTTGCTTTGCATAATGTCGGGACGGGAGCATTATAGACGGATGATTGGACGACTCCCCTTGTTATACAAATGCATGGTGTCGGGAACCGTTACTTTGGATGGCGGATGACATGCATCACTACTCCTGATACCTCACCGGCAGCGCCGGCCAACTCTATATAATTTTAATACGTGTACAACATCATGATACCTGTAAATTCTACGTTTTCATGCTGCGAGATTTCCCAATTTCCAGAACCTCCGGTGCGCATCCATGCTGAGACTCCAGGACCCCTGTGTGAGTAATGTAATACTACCTAGTTTCTCGTAGGTTGAGTATACTGTGCGTCCAATGTAAGATTGTTAATTCAAAGGACACGTGAAAGAAGCTACAGCGGCCCAAGCTTCGAATATTCTGTGTAGTAATATAAGTCTCCATCTAATAATTCCCCGCAGGCCTTTTCGCCTTAATATACATCCCAAACCTTCTTGTAACCTCATATAACTTAGATTAGTCCTCCTAGGAATTCGGAGGTTTCCTTCGGAAAAGTGGGTCAACCCCTATTCGAGGTGGCAAAAGGGGTTACGCAGCTTTCCATATTTTTTCATACGTTTCCATTAGTTATTCATCTTTCGATTAATAATTGAAAATATTGATTATAAGTAAATGATCTGCTTGATAAGCTGCTGTTTACGAATATGTAAAGCGCTGCTTTTCCCTGGTCCTTGCAGGAGGTTCATAGCTTGAACAATCATTAATATATATATACGACATACATTAAGATTTCCTCCAATCATACTCGAGCCTACCCTGTGCACTTTCACATACTAAATTCTCACGGATACCCTCATTGCTTCCTATAGGGTAGCGTCATCAGCTGTCGCATATTTCTTGCAGTCCTAAACCCGTAGTTAAATGGGAGTCTGGTCGACGATAAGAGCATCAGCAGTGGAATATATTCGCCCCTTCACAAGGCTCAGCATCGAGGCGAACCCCTGAGATTAGGTACCACTGGGTCGGCCTTTGGGTCCTGAACCATATCGAAGTACTCATTTGGGAAGTCCACGAAGAGACTGAACCAGACGTTCTCCTTAATGACGTGAGGACTTTCTTTGCCAGAATTATATATGCATCAAAAGCTGCCATTCTGCTCGGTAAGTCCTGCTTGCCATATTGTGAAGCTCGCTGATTATTCCCGACCTTGTCTGTCCAATGCGATGAAACAGGTATGCCTTTTTCGATTATTACCGTACCGCATCTGGAGTCTGTATAGGTTGCTCATTAGTAGGAAGCGAGAAGCTGTCCGGCCACGGGATACAATAATATTGAATAAACTAGTCAGATAATTTAGTAGCCGGTAGACTAACATGAGCATAGGAAGCTGTTAAGTGTAGAGACGCAGATTCGTATAGGCTTGTGACCCTGAAGACTATAGCCCCGTGCTATACCGGCAAGCATCGGAAGTACGACGCATAGGGGGTGATAGCACTCTCGGTATATCTCTGACCCTCGCGGCCAAGCTCCAAGAGTAATTCTGAACTATGACATATCTATATTGACGTGAACCCGCGAACTAGTGACATTTGCTTTCCCAGAAGCACAGCAGCCTCTGCGCCACCAGCTGGTAACCACTTCTAATCGATCGCTTCATCAGTTGGGAAGTGCAGAGCGCCCGTCAGATCCTTGATCCCGACAGAGGTACCAGTGCTCTTGGTCCTGGAATCAGGTTTTTGGACGAGGCTCCCAAGGGCGGGCTGGACAAGGTTGCTCCCTACAACTGCAAGGCTTGCACCTTCGTCAACCAAGTCTCACGGAGGTCGTCAACAGTGTATAACCATGAAGGTAGTTCGCGATGCCGCCTCTAACAGGGATAATGATTATCTGCTTGCGCGCTATGTAGAGTTCCACCTGCTCCCGTGCCGTGTTGCAATACTGCTACGTGGTGCGGTAAATACGCCTGCGGCGTAGCCGCCGTGGGCAGTAGCGGCTACGGCATTGTTTATAGCCCGGGATATCCGACAGCTTGACCAGAGACACTAGGAAACAGTATTTACAAGTTCAGTAGGGCCGCTTGTTGTGCGGAGCTACCGAAGAGCTAGACGAGAACCCGGCGAGCCCCCCGTCTGAGTGTTTACCATATATAAGCGCTGACACTACGAGACATTGACAGTAATCTTTTCATGCTTGACTTTTCACGTCAGGGTGTGGAGGGGTCGATCTCGATTTCGGAAACCTCCTTTCTCCGCAGACTGCATATGGATCTCTGTTAAGCAGATACCGTTAAGTGATCGACATTGTATTGTGACGAGGGTCTAGTGTAGGAACTTACTTCCTTTCTGAGCTGTAGATTACATTCCCCGGAGTGGTGCCATAGGTACTGTGACTGGCCGAATGCGATTAGTCGCCCACAAGGGCCGCTGCGGTTGCGTAATTTGGTTAGTGGTAACCAAATTCCTTTTGAATGCTTATGCAAGGCCAGGTACTCGTATATGCCAGCGTTAGACATGCCTCAAACAACCCTACCGTATCACTTGTCTCCCTATCAGTATAGTAGCGATATATTCATGGTCGATTATGATACGTTGTGTTCCACATTGTCATCGGTCTTCTTCTGCTGTACCACTTTATGGTGCAACGCCTACTTGAAGAATTCATGGGGTGCGTAGGTGAGTGCGCATCCTGCTGTCCTACCTAGATTTTATGAACCTCCTTTTCTCGGCTGCGGCTCGACGCCTTGGCGGCCTTCGAGTGCTCTGTATGATTAGTTCGGTTTCTTAGGTTTTTAATGCTGTGATACTATAGTTTTACGTTAACCGTAAGCTGCGTTCGTCTGTTTGCCAGACTTCCCCCCTATTGTACCGTGGGTTACTTTATCGTGCATCATACGAACGAAACTGAAGAAGTAACCAATGATACTAAGTTTTGGGCTCGTGCAATTACATGCAGGGAGAGGTAAAGTCAAAAGTCCGAGGTATTGCGAGTGGGAGATTCGGCTAGCTAACGTATAGCCGTATTAAACGTGGCTGTCCTAGCCGCCCTAGACAGTTCATTGGATTATGAGCAGGATATCGAGCGCTCGAGCTGTATTAGTTCACGCTTTATATGGGTATATATATTATTCCTACACTCTTGAGCACATCCGTCAGTATTGATCTCTTTGAAAAGGTCTCTTCCCCGAACTTCAAGGACGTCTTCTTATTGCAGAAAAGCCTCTCCATATCTTCACTATGGCAACTTTCGTCCCTGCATAATCTCGGAAACATCGCTTCCATCGAGTCGGCGGCTGGTTGCCCGATGACCCCAAGGTCTTGGTCGACGGGTTACGCAGATTTGTTGTGGAAGTGGACAGCAGACCTCGGCGGCTCCCAGGCGTGGAAGGCTAGCCGGCACTTGTACAAGAACTCGCCATCCTATTGAGAGTACTACCAAACTTCGCATGCTAGCCTCGGCCATTTTCGATGAGGTTCCTGTAAAGATCCCTACAGAACGGACCCGGTTGGCAACAAGCATGTTCGAGACTATAAGCACGTGCTTGACTTGTTCGCAGTCGTAATGACGGAAGCGTGCCTAAATGGAGCATGAGCGAGTATGCTGTCGGCTTGATCGGGCTTACGTTCAACGCTATTCTGGACTAGCCCATGAGCACTCAGAGCTGATACGCCTTCTTTAAAAATGCTAAGATTAACAAGGAACTGAAAGTTATCCTTAATACCTGGAGAGACAACGTCCTCATGACGAAGTTTCAATTCATGATCGCGACTAGGGGAGATAGATGGCTGAGCTCCGAGGCATTCCGAGCATCGCGGCGGACACCAAACGTTACTGGCGAAAAGGAGCTTGCATTCGATGAACTCTTCGAGTGCGACCCGGTATCCGATCCCGTATAGTAGGGCTTTCAGTTCTGGGACGACTTCTTTGTCAGAATATTTATGGATATGGACGCACTCCGACCCGTTGCCTATGCAAGTGACCCAAAGTGGATTGTAAACTCATGCGAGTCCAAACCATTCGAGCTCCAGACGAATGTGCAAGAATACGATACCTTTTGACTGAAAGGCGAGCCCCACTCGGTAGCCGAGATGTCGAATCACCAAGAGGCAAGCAAATTCGTCGGCGAGATGGTGTACCAGACCTTCCTGAGCGTCATCTCCTACCATCGCTGGAACTCGCCCGTGAAAGGCAAGGCCCTATACACAAGTGCTGTCGATGGGACATATATCTCGGAGCCCACTATCACTGGATTGACTCATCCAGATGGCGCAGATTCGGCTGCTCCCGACCAGTCTCAGGGCTATATCACCAATGCCGCAACACGGACGATCTTCCTCGTTGACGCGGAAATCGCGCTTGGGATGGTATGCGCCATCTATGTTTTCTGACGTACCTACATGCGAGATTATTGCGAAGTTCCAACAGACCTAACCGCAAACTGTTGAGAAGGGAGAGGAGATCTATGTTCCACCATGGCGGTTCTACCCATTGCATTCTTTTCAAAGGGGGTGACACTCGCATGGGTCACTGCAGCATCTCCGGGTATCACCGACAAGAACATCCCGATTCGGAGTGGACAGGCCTATGCGTATGCTGAGGGATTATTACTTCATTGAGGGGAGAAGAAGAAGTTTGCTACAGCTATGCCGCGAAACATTTCCTTAGCACCGGGCATGCGGTATGATGGATTGATCAGTGCATGGAATCACTGTGCAATGAATGGCTTCGACGATGTGCTATGTCCTAAGTCTCAGAATCCGAGTTTAAAGATCTGAAGCGCTGTAAGTTTCCAAAGATATATGCATCCACAGGTCTACAAACCGTTCCTTACTATGCAGGTAGTGACATATCAACTATATCTCGCCCCATGACCAGGTCCTTGGACTTGGAGTCAATGGTATAACGTACTCTTTGTAGATCAGCGAATTCGTCACTTTTTCTGCCTGAGGTCCTAGGTCTCAATCTTGCAACGCTAGGTATCATCAACGCTTAGAAAAGACCGAGGAACGCCATTAAAACCGGAACTGCTACTATGCAGAACGGGGCATCGTGCAACCCCTTGTTGCTAGGAACCTCTCCAAATCTCCTCGCCGCTCTGTAAAGAAATGCAAAACCGCACTCGGAACAGAAAAAGGTGCCCTCTCTTGAGGCGCAAAAGGAGTCAAGATGGTTTAATTGTGCATCGGGAGTCCTACCGCGTCGCCGCTGGGCGCCATCGCGTCATAATTGCGCGATGCGGAAGGGAACCTCTATCTTGCCCACGTGATTTGCTGACGCTTAATATTCTACGGGTATAACTGGTCACCTCGGCTGCTTAGGCTGCGGTATTGTCGAGAGTTGACGTGAACACAGCCAAAAGGTAGCTTGAATAGCATCACTAGATATGTAGTACATGGTATGCTGAACTGAAAACTCCCCTTGTACCAGGAGGGGCAGTTGTATTAGGGGTAATGGTGACACCGAAGTTGTGCTGATGCGTGTCCTGACGTAGTTCCTCTTCAAAACCCGCATTTACGCAGTTCATATTATACATTTTTGAGCTACAAAGGTGCTTTGCTGATAAAGTGTAAGACAAGAATTTTGATAGGGATAAGGCATCTATGCAACGGCACGCTGTGTATAAGCTCCACTACCTCCAAACATTTGATAAGAATGGTATCAACGGACAGCCTTCCTAAAGGGGAAGGTAACAGAATCCGGCGTTACGCTACTAGATGGGATTGTTTGCCGTCGACCTAACAGCCTAGTACGACAGCTCATTTGTCACTCGACTGAACGGCAAGAACCGTCCTAGATCGTCGGCATGTAGCTCCCAATTTGGAAATTAACGCGGACAGTGCATTCCACGGCATAGGCAGGAGCAGATATAAAGATAGGCACTTGCGCCCGGGCCTTCGACAAGACGGCTGACCGTCTTGCCCATCAACAACATATCCTACGCAATGAAGTCTTTGCCAATCCGTGGGCTTCTAGCCCTCGCCTCCTTGTCCCTTGCCTGTCTTCTGCCTGAAGAACGAGAGAACGACGGGGTGAGGCATGTGACACGTCGCCAAGCCGGCAACGGGACACCGGTCGGCACCGGGGACCGGTTCCGAGGTGGCGCGACTGCACCGCGGGGACTGGGAACGCAGAGCACGACATTTAGCACACTCCTGAATGTCAATGAGATCAAGAGCGGTCTCCAGGGTCTCGTGAACACCTACGGGATCGAGACCTTTGAGACTCCCTATAAGACATACGAAGGCGCTAGCATCGTCGGCGCCAAGGTCGGTGGGAGTGGCGGGAACTGTACCGATGCCTACCGCGTCTTCTTCAACGGCAACATCCACGCGCGGGAGCGCGGCTCGGCCGACAACGTGCTGTACTTCATTTCGGACCTGCTGTACGCCAATAAGAACAACGTCGGCCTAACGTACGGCTCCAAGACCTATACCAGCGCCCAGGTGAAGACGGCATTGTCCGCTGGTATCGTCTTCATTCCCCTGAGCAACCCCGACGGCGTGGCCTACGACCAGAGGACAAACAGCTGCTGGCGCAAGAATCGCAGACCTGCCGGTTCGGCTGTCGGGATCGATCTCAACCGCAACTTCGACTTCTTGTGGGACTTTACCACGACCTTTGCGCCGAGTGTGCAATCCAGTGTGGGTTCGACAAGACCCAGTTCGGAGACTTATCACGGGACTAGCCCATTTTCTGAACCCGAAACCAAGAGCATTAAATGGGTCGTAAGTGTTCCCCTTGAACGCTCCCTACTGCTTTTTATCAGACTTGGTTGGCGATTCTTGATTCCCTCGTGACCTTCAGTTCCATATGGAGAGATTGCTGATGCTAGATGTTTTGAAGATGGATACCTACTCCAAAGTCCGATGGTTCATTGATTTACACTCGTACGCTGGCGATGTGCTCCACAGCTGGGGAAGCGACGAGAATCAGTCCAAATACTCGTACATGAACTTCATGAACTCGTCCTATGACAGTACCCGTGGAATTCTAACGGACACCCCGGGGTCCGGCCGCGGCTACGGGGAGTACACGCCGACGGAGGAATCCGACATTAACGTCGGCGCTGCTAGGCGCATGGGCTCTGCGATGAGCACGGCCGGCGGGCGTTCATATACAGTCATGCAGTCCTCCGCCCTGTACCCTACTTCTGGTGCAAGCGATGATTATGCGTACTCTAGGCACTTCGCGGACCCTAGCCTGAACTTGATCCATGCGTATACGGTGGAGTTTGGGTTCGGCAACGACGCAGTGTCGTGCCCCTTTTACTCGTCTGTCTCGCAGTTCAACACCAATATCAAGGCGACCAACGCGGGTTTCATGGAGTTCCTGCTGGCTGCAGTCGAGTACGGGCTTGGAGACAAGACGACCTGCTGAGGTGGAATGATATAGGGGCATACCCGTTACACAAAACCGCGAGAAGGCAGTGAGATAACCTAAGCGTTTTCATAAGCTTATTCTTATGAAAGCTTACCGAATACAGTATATAAATTAGTCTTGGCCAGTTGGTGCCGTCGGGGCCTTCATGGTATATATCGATGAATGCGTAAAGGATTCCTACCGAATATCCGCCGGCTAGATCGCATTCACTCCCCATGTGGATGTCTTAACGAGGCGAATAGAAAAAGTACGGAAACTACGAGTTGCATAGATCGAATCTCGACCGGATTAACATGTAGTTGCTCCGTAACGCAAACCATTGCTTTAGGAGTGTCCGGCCAAGACGTTTGGCGCTCGACTAAAAGCAGCATATGCTTGGCAAGGCTCTACACTAACTGTTCCCCTGACGTAGGATTAGAAAACTGGAACACATGCAACTTGCGAAAAGTTCAAATCCTACCGCCCCGAAAAAGCAAGCTGTTCACAAGAACAAGGCATTGAATGCGGCGGTTCTTTGGATGGATCTAAAACATGCTCACTAGGGGCTTAGCCTTCAAACGCCAGAGTCACATTGCTGTATAAATGCGACGATCGTGTGGCCGTAGGAAGGCGATAGTCTTCGTTGCGCTGGAGGAGGAGTTCCTTGGTAAAAGAGAATCAGAGACTGAACCACGAGTATAAAGACATGAAGGTCGCTCCCGGTAAGTTATTCGACATACTTCTTGCCACTGCACGCTAAAGTCCTGTGCCGGCATATCGTTACTTGTTACACTATGGCTCTTATGGCCAACCCCCTAGCCACGGCCCCATTGCTGTCTCTTCCCGCGACGACTTATACATTCCCGTTACCGAGATACAGAGCGTAACGCCCCTTACGCTCATCCCCAAGGCGCCTGCCCCGGAAGGATGGGTCACAGACCCGGAGACAAGTCCCATCCTAGAGATCATCGACGAATCTCCAGGAGAGCTCGCTGCCTTCTTCCATGGAAATAACACGGAAGCTGCAGCATCGCCTTTGTTCTCAGGGATATTGAATGAAGATGGTTTCGCCGCTTTCGGGACGAGACATTTATGGCAACGATGACTGTATTCCTGGATCGACACTATAACCCACTCGTGATCCACAATTCACAGGGTACAGCGCCAGGAAGGTACCATCTGTACCGGGTTCTTCGCCGAGCCGCATCATGCAGCTACGGCGCGCTATTGCATCCGCAGCGGGCAGTGGATCCGCTTCGCGCCCGGGTATTAGACGGCGGGGGGCTCGGGGGCGCGTACGTGACGCAGGTCTTCCGGTCGAGCATGCTACTTCCCGGGCCCAGGTGGACGTGCTGCGACTTCGGGGATGACTACGTCATCCTGGTGCCCGAGGAAGACAGGATGGGAGACCAGGTCGGCTACTTCGGTGTGAGGTACATAGCGGACGATTTGGTCAACAATGCCCCTTTCCGCCGCATGGGTGTCCTGGCGATCTCGCGGAGGCCCCACGGCCGTACAGGATGGACGACGCGAGGGTCGATCGCGCCCACGATTGCGATGAGATGGGCCCGCTTGACACCGACGCAGATACTTATGGAGGTCAGTCCGGTGGCCCTATCTGGCTGCTGTTCTGGGACAGCCTGTATGTCCTCGGTTTAATAAGCGCAGCTAATAGCGAAGACTAGACGTTTGCGAGCGGTACGAACTTTATGGACCGCATCCTGAGTGCGAGGCAAGATTTCCCTTAGGTGCAGGTCCTGGAGGGACAAAAGCATCCGATGATTCGCATCGTTTTGTCGAATGAATGACGATTATATTTAGGTTATATATGTCGGCAGTCGTGGTGACTTTGTTGAAAGAGTGTTGAAAGGAACAAAGCGGCTTTGATTTGTGACCCTAGGATTGCAAGGACAAAGGAGCTGAAGCCTATATGTGGCTGCTCCCCCACCCCCAGTTGTAGGAGAGAAACAGATAGCAACCAAGAGTCCCCCAGTCTGGAGAATGCAACACTTTGCCGACAATATAATAGAAAATACTTGAATCGAGTTCTAAATCTGGTGAACTTCATGCCGGGAGAGCTATGGGCTGCCCCTCATACCAGTAGCCCTCTATTACCATGATTTTCTCTACATTCGGTAGGCCCCAATCAAACACGAACACGTCCGCAGACGACAACTCAAGGTCCGATGCACGGGAATAATTCTATTTTCGAGTTGCCTGCCTTGGTTCACTTTCGCTACCTAACCCGAGGAATTTCGAAAGCTTATTTCGGGTTGTCAGCGGGAGCTAGTAGTGGCCTTGGCTTTGGCTGCGTGTGCACTTCATGCTCTGATTCCCATAAGGACAGCAACCTGATGATCGCATAGTCTTCTGCTTATTATGACCCATGAGCTGCTATGACCAGGCTATGACCTAGTGAGATTCCTGATAATGATCACAAATTTTGTAATATGCCTCAGAACTGATGAATTTGGGCTTTGTGACCTTGAGGGGAAGTGCCATAATTATTCTGCGGCTTAATACTGAAAATATCAAGAGTCGAGAGGTGAAAAGGCCAAGCAAGCTAGGCAGGCGGCTAAACAGTCATCCATGGGCAGGGCCGTAGATGTGATTCGCTGAGGGCACATGGCGCTCAAATCGTCTAGGACGAGACCCTACCACATACCCCGACAAAACCCAACCCAACCCAAAAAAAAAAAAAAGGACCGAGACATGATTACAAGTCGCCAGAACTTTCCGATTGAAAGTCGACATGACCGAGTCCATTCTAAGCACGAGT
Organism: Monosporascus sp. mg162; assembly: GCA_004155945.1. Classification (NCBI taxonomy): domain Eukaryota; kingdom Fungi; phylum Ascomycota; class Sordariomycetes; order Xylariales; genus Monosporascus; species Monosporascus sp. mg162. The sequence goes on along the minus strand of QJNY01000521.1, from coordinate 21,937 downwards.
TTTGTTAGCATGACTGCTTACTCGCCCCGAGACCTCGGGAGAAGATATAGTGGACTTAACTTCCACCATTTCCTGTTTATATAGCTTTAGCCAGTGAGGCCGAAGCACAGTTTACCTAAGTGATAGAGTCCCAAAATGCCAGGCTCCGATCGTGGACCATGGTTCCCTGGAGACTGAAGCCCTCCAAGTGATATCCTTCATCAGCGACCCTATTAAGTCATAGGGGTTGTTAATATGCAAACGGATGATATGTACTCTGAAGTACTTTTAACTAGTATCAAAAGCGTTCTCTCGCCCACGATTTTCTAGGTGCGTGATTAAGCCAAACCCCCTTTTCACCGCCACAACCCTTTCCTCGGGAGCCTATATGCTTGTGGCTGATGAGCTCTATGCGCCACAAGTGCCCTACAAGCACCCGAGCTACTACTAGTGTAAAAGCACTAAGTCCTTGTATTGACGGGCTTGGCTGACTTCATACTTCTTCGTATGGAAGGCCACCCAGGATTGTTGTAGTAATGGCATCTGTGGTCGTGCACATGTCTGCCTGCCCTGCGTACATATCGTTCTCCCGTTCAGTAGCTTTCGGCTGGTGAAAGCTCGAGTGACCCTTACTGCGCAATTAGATGTTTCATGCCGGATGTTTTAATTGATCTCGATTTAGCAGAGGCGTCCACTCATGATACTTATCGTCGTTCATGAAGACCTAGCGCGGGGTGGGTAAATATGTACATTTGTATTATCAATCTTTAACACTTCGCAAGTCCGCGATACGTAGTACGTAATGAGCGGTCGACGCGGACGCCTGGACAATGTTTGCCGATACGTTAGAAAAACGGAAATAAAATCTGCCGTCAATATGGTTGGCATCGATTACGTAGAGTATCGAGGTTTCAAGGCAGATTCCGATGCCATCAACGAACTCGAGTTGTTTTCACCAATGACGGTTCATCAAGCCCACTTCACCTGTTGATCCTAACCCACTGCGACGTTCCCCAATGTCTTTACATCATGATGAACCAACCAAGATGTGCAGAAACTATGAGGGGATCAACCAGATAAATAAACGAGCCAATAATGCAAGGGTGAATGGGAGGAGGTGCTCCGAGCCTCGATGCTCTTAGCGCTTATTAGTATCTTAGACTTAGAGGGTTCCCAGTTTTAAGCCAAGATCTGCTTTGCCTGCATATTCTTCAGCTTACATACACATGCGCTACCGCTGCCTCGTTAGGTTGCTTCGAAAGATATACCCCTGCCTACTGCCGCCCCGCTCAGTAAGGAACGAGGAAAGCCCCCAAGCAATATGTCGTCATATGATCGTAGGAAGCGTCCCTTGGAAATGGTGTGCTTCCCAATCCGGGTTCCAATGGGCAGACTCATCACGCATGGCGAGATCCTGAATCCTATATGACTCGCGCCATCCCCTCCATTACCCCAGCTGAACTAATTCTCGTCCCTCCCGTCCTGTCGAGCCAAACTCAATCGTGTCTTATACCGTAGTGACGGGTAGTCTTCAACGGCCGGCTAGCGCGCTTTTGCCCGCTCAAAGTTCAACCAGACATCAAAAGGGATAGCGGCAATGGCCCCACTTCTTCCCGCATCGGCCGCGCCCGGCGAAATCCTGAGTCGCCTAGCGCAAAGCGCATCGGCGCACATTAACCCCACGAGAACAATACCGGAGGTGGCCTCTAAGGTCCTGCCCCGCCAGGCCGCCACCACCACCGCGGTGGTGATCGACGACCCAGACGCCGCCAGGACGCTGTCCGGCGGGGCCATCGCCGGAATCGTCATCGGCTCCATCGTGGGCTTCCTGCTGCTGCTCTGGATCATTCGGTCATGCTCCAACCTCAACAACACCGGAAACTGGGGCCGCACCTTCGAGCCGGACCACGAGAAGCCGCCCGTGCGCACCGACCGCTACAGCTACCCCTACCACCACGAGACGCACCGGTCGCGCTCGCGCCATTCCCGCCACAGCCACAGCCATAGCCCCCGCAGGTCAGTGGAAGTCCGTCCCGTCTACTACGAGGATCGCCAACGCGGCAGGAGCCCAAGAGCTCCGCCAGCCGTGTACACGACAAGACGGGACTTAGACGGACGGGATCAGCGACGAGCGAGCGGCAGCAGTCGGAGATATCGATACTAAGGAAAAGACGGTCGGACAACGAATGGTACGAACGAAGCATCTGAAGCCATGCCGACGTGTACGATTTATGATCTTTATGACGGATGAACGGTAAATGGGGATATTATGCGACACTTGGGGTTACGAAGGGAATGAGGCACGGGACGGAAGGGTTATGTTTCAATTGGGCACTATATACCGCCGATCTTATGCACGTGAGGTACGATCACAGATGCATATATAAATCTGGCTTCCCGCAGTTTCCCTTAACTGGACTTTCCTCGGTATACTTTGGAGTTTGGCACTCGGCTCAGCTTTGGCAGTAGAGGGGCAGGCCTGATAGGGTCAGTAGTAATACTTTTGAACATGAAGTCTAGACGTTACTTGAGTTGTGTATCCCTGAAGCGAAATAGACTCGCTATTGACACTACGCTACGCTGCGTGATTTCAACCTAGCTTAAGTGTAATCTCAGAGTATCTAGTGGTACCACGAGATATTACCGACCCAATGTTAAGCCTCACCAATATCCTGGATTTGTCGATGTCGTTGTCTTGACGACCGCTTACTTGCTAATTGGTGTCATCAGCTCGCTATCGCCCGTCACGTGCCTATTGCCGAATCGAGTAGGCCAATATGGCCCCTATAACTTCTGTGGCAAGGGAAGGGAACACAGGCCATTCTATCCGCAGGGTGTTATGTTCTGCAACAGTACAAGTCCTTCGCCCTCGCCGCCGGTCAAGTTCAGATCGACGATTAACTATGGCTTGCAAGGCTTAACGGTTAACCAGATTGATTGCCTCCCAAGGTCGACGGCTTCCAGGGCTTCAGGGCATTGCCAGGTCTCGTACGGGCCATGCAAATCGACAAAGGGCCTGGGAGATGCACCCATACGTACCGGCCGCATGCTGCCTATTAAGTTACTTTTCTATTTGGGACTCTCGGGAAAATTTCTTTACAGACATCCCAGTTAGGTTAACCACGTCAAATTGCTGCTCTTTGGCGACTCCACCGCTTGTCACCCTTGGCCCCATCCAAGCTACTGTAAATGGGCAACCAGGTCGAGGCTGGTATTTGCCGTAACACCTCGACCAACACCATTACCACCATTACGGCAAATATCAAGGCCATATACGCCATAACGGGCCTCTCGCTGGCCCCCAAAACCGCCCGAGGCCTAACCGTAACCCGAACCGTTCACCCGCTGGCTACAATCCGCCATGTTAAAACCTAGCTGGGGCGGCAGGCCGAGATCGAAATAATTGACACACTTTTGGTTAGTGGGCTCTAAGAAAGTGTGTCAATTATATGGTCACGACCTGTGCGGTTACAGTACTCGAATATACGGAAAAGGGGCGCGCGCGTTTTCCTTCGTTTGTAAGCTTACTACTTCAGGGGGGCATTCGGTGTTTCAGTAAGCGCTGCTCGCGTTTTACCTTCGTCGACATCGAAGTCCTGATGAACGAACCTTTCTCTCCTTCAAACTCTGTAATTAACGTCCATGTAATGGTCAAAACGCAGCGATGAAAGCAATTCAGGTTGGGTCTGCTATCCCTCTTTTGCTCTTTTGCTCGTCCCCGGATTTGGCTGGCGCAACATGCTATAAAGGGACAGGCGACCCCTGGGGTCTTTAACAGCGACTATCCCGTCGACCCTTGGGTGCCATGTCAGCCGGAGGCAGAAGTGTCTGCGTGTTGTAGCACTGGAGACTTTTGCATGTCCAATGGGTTATGTCAGAACGCGGGTCAAAACAACGCCATGACGCAACAGGGCTGTACCGATCGCGCCTGGTCTCCCCCATGTAACAACTACTGTCCTAATGAGTCGAGTAAGGCACTCCCGAATTTAATACGGAGGCGGCATCGCTTCTAACATATCTCACAGGTGATCCGAATGGGTACATGTTTCTCTGGCGATGCTCAGGGGATAACTCATACTGCTGCGGCGATAAATCCCAGAACTGCTGCGAACTGCCCTCCGCCGAAATTTTCGACATCGCAGTTGCAGCGAGCTATTTCGAGCCAAACAGCGCGGTTTCATCAACGAGTAGTCCAACATCTAGCACTACGCCTACCAGGAGCGCTAGCACGGCGTCAACTGCCGTAACCACCGGAAGCCCTTCCCCGAGCGCAAACGCATTGAGTTCAGACCCACCGGCGAGTAGCGGGCAGTATATGAAAGTAGGTCTTGGTGTGGGCATCCCCTTGGCACTGGGAATCCTAGGAGCTTTCATCTTCATGGGCGTGCAGTTAGGGAGACTCAATAAACGGAGGGTTGCTCAAGAGACTGTCCCGTTTCAACAGGCAGAGCAAGCCCAGTATCCCTGGCGGATGGAGGAATTGGAGACTACAAGTCGGTCAACAGAAATATACACTGAATATAGGCCGAGGGAATTACCAGGGTAGCTTGTAAAGCAACACCCCGTGGATGGCCGGGTTGATCATTTGGGATCCTTAACTCTTTCAGTGCGGACGAATCAATATTTTACGTCTGATAAAGATAGGGAGAATGGCTGAACAGTAACTTGCTGTAACAGTAACGTGGTCAATATATTACGAATACCGTATTTTAAGCATTCTTGTATATGTCCTACTACTTGGGTTTCCAAGTGTCTCCTCGGACTTCTCGGAATCCGGATATTGATGTTGAGTAATATCACATTATGACCCAACACCAACAACCAACATCGCCAGAATCAGGGGTTCTGTGTGGCGGACATAAGTCATCCTGGGCCAATATTATCACCGTCAAGAGTTGCCCTCTAAACAATTGGGCCTCTCCATCGCATCGTATTCGATCCCTGTGCATACTCAGAGCCTCAGGCTGAATTATTCACTAGTTCCAACCCATTTGATTTAAAGGTCATCTAGCCATTCACTTTCGCTAGACAATGTTAGGGCCCATGGTAGGGCTGAGCGAGGATGAGACCTTAGCATCACACTCTGAAGCATATACAGCTGAAGTAAGTAAAATTTATCAGGTTGACCTCTAAGAGGTCCTAGATAGAAAGGAAGGGTAACGAAGCCTCCTTAAATACACAAAAAAGGGTTATAAGTGAGAAAAAGCTGTACCAGAGATGCATGAAATAATGTCCCTTCAGTAGCTGATCAAATTCGGCAAAGGCTTAGCTATATGATCGCCTTCGGCTGGGTCTGACACCAAGGAAATCCAATTACGGATGTAAAATGGAAGTAATACACTGCCACTTTTAATCAGATCGGTTTTGGGATCCTGTGTCTTTTTCGTTGTACGTGTTCTCCTAATTGCCTTCGATACCCAGCTTGAATTCCTCGAGCGCAGCGTCGTCTTGGAAGGGATCTTGGCTCAGCCATTCATAGCTCAGCGCCGGCAAAGGCAACGAGGATTGAACCATCGTACGTCCTATCTCCTTCAGACCATCGCTCAGCTGTGATGAAACTTGGTCTCCATCGTTCACAGTCCGTTGTACGCCACGTGAGGTTTGGAACTCGTTGAAGAGTCTCGCATTGAGTCGCGGCAGCATGTCGGCAATGCGAGCCCGAAGATCGTCGGTCATCTCATGCCCCGGGATGACAGCCAACTCGCGCTGTATCAGCGGAGAAAACTCTCGCAGCTGATACTGTCGATATTCGCTCAGTAGCCAGGAATCGGCGCTGGAGATGCATTGGCTGCACGGTTCGTCGTAGTCTGGTTTACACGAAATGTTGAGTTTAGAAATAACAAGGATTTCTGGGCTTACACTACGAAGTACTCACATGGGCTTGGTATAACCTCATCGTCCGGGAATACGATGCGATACATTGACCTCCATTTCCCTTCCTCAGTAGCATCAGTCAATTTCTTGCCGGCCCTGGATTTGAGTTGAGAGTGTTGATCGTCAGTGATAGTCTCTGACGGTAAAGCGTCACGTCGCTCGCACGGCTTGTCGCTCCTCTGATGGTCAACGAGTTCGGCTGCGCTCCCGAAGCAGTGGAGGCACCGATTACATTGATGTTTCGGCTGCATGTGGCATCGGTAGAGGTGTTCTCTAGCCCGATTGTAAGGAAACAAGCCCAAATAAGGTAGCTGAGCCTAATAGACAGGTAAATATCGCCATCGCACAGGGAACTTACTTAACTCGGCTAACTGTGTCCCAGCTAGATCCCATGCAGCTTCTAGAGAGATGTAGTTTATGCCTGTCTCTCTTGAAGAACGGGCAAGCTAGCTTTCTGTCGTCTAAGCCGCCGTTATTCTTAGCGATCAATTTCGCTCTCTTGCCAGGTGTGGTAGCGGGGCCGCCGTTGCTGGCCTCATCTTCCGCATTTGCGTTTGCCTCCTTAGCACTACGTTTGGAAACAGCTGATGGGGCTATATTAAATGAGTCCTCGAGCACGTCGCCATCTGGTAAGGAATCGCGCAGCAATAAAACCTGGGAAACGAGCGAGTCATTCTCGGCGAGGAACATATCAGGCGGGGAATTCATTAGGTTAGCGATAAGTGGAGACGGGAGTCAGGTTGGCCAATCAAGTAGGATGAAAATCAGATAAGCCCCGCACACTTCGATGTCATCAACACACTGTCGTCGACGAGATTTTTGGAGCCGTTTTCGCCTTTCTTTCGAAAGAATGAAGTTGAAGAAGTGAAAGTTCGATATATACATAACGAAGACCTGAAATTTCGAAAAATCGCATCAAATTCGCGAAATTCTCACTCTGCGAGCTTCTATCATGGGCTGTAGTTTGAGCTGGTGTCCTGCGTGCTCGCCAAGCTCGCCTCCCAAATTAGGAGCCGAGATGCCCGAGTGGGCCGAGTCACGTGACGAATCACTGGATCACGGGAGGTGAGCTAGTTGAGCCAGATCACTGGATAACAGGAAGTGAGCTGATGAGCTCAACTAAGATATACCTCGTTGTCTCCTTCCTCTATAGTCTAGAGAACATCAGCTTGTAATACAACTTGGTTACGCAATACATGTCTTAAGGTAAGAACGAGTTCAGGACGTCGATATGAAGGGGAATATGTACAGCGGATCCCACGGGTATGGAAACCTACGAAGGACTAGCTTTATGGCTTCTAATCTCCCAAATCCAAACGACCCTTTGAAATCGGCGCACCCGAACGTAAAGCCCGGTGGATGAATAGCTATGCATCTACGTAAAAGGTCAAGTTTCAAAACACCCAGGACGGGGCGTTACGGTCTTCTACCTTCAGAGGTCAAAAAGGTAAAGAGGGCTCTAAGTATAGTGAGTGACAGCCGGTAGCAGTTGCCAGTCACGGCACGAGGGCGAATTCTTCAAGGTCAGCTTACTGAGTGGATGGTCTCTCTAGCCCAAGTCGGCTCACACGACTGGAAGTCAACAACTCACAATGGTTTATGGCATAAGCGCGACCATATGATATGCACGGTAAGCCGGGACTTGGCACATGAATTATGCGCTGTATTGCTCATGTGATTGGCCTCCCTCGAAACGTAGCCCGCCTCTTAGTGGATATCGGGGTTCCGAAAAGAAACAGCATCCGACTTACACATCTCGCAGGCCAGCAGCGGTATTGGTCAATGATGGACCGCACATACGAAGAGGCGCTCGCGCGCCTCTCGTCCTTACAGTCCAATCTGGCCGTCACATCACTCTTTTCTAAACCCAGCCCCGCCCCCACCCCCTCGTCATCATCCTCAGCGGCCAGCAAGCCCAGCACCGAGGACCTCAACGCCCTCGCCATCCCGGAGATGCTCGCCTGGCTACGGCGTGCCAACATAACACCGCGCGACTTAGCCGGGCTGAAGTGCGTCCACGTCGCGGGCACCAAGGGCAAAGGCTCCGTCTGCGCGTTCTTGACGGCCATCCTGACGCACCCGGCCGTGCGGCCCCGGGCCGGCAAGGTCGGCACCTACACGAGCCCGCACCTGGTGTCGGTGCGCGAGCGCATACAGCTCGAGGGCGAGCCCATCAGCCGCGAGCTGTTCGCGCGGTACTTCTTCGAGGTGTGGGATGCGTTCACGGCGTCGGCGCGGGCGGAGCTTGCATCGTCATCCTCCTCGTCGTCGTTGTCGGAGGAGGAGCTGCAAGGGCCCGCCACCAAGCCCTTCTACTTCCGCTTCCTGACGGTCCTGGCGCTGCACGCGTTCCTGCGCGAGGGCGTCGCGAGCGCCGTCGTCGAGTGCGGCATCGGCGGCGAGTACGACGCCACCAACGTGCTGCCGGCCGAGGCCGTCACGGCGGCCGTCGTCGCGCAGCTCGGCGTCGACCACGTCGGCATGCTCGGCGGCACCGTGCCCGAGATCGCCTGGCACAAGGCCGGCGTGTGCAAGGAGGGCCGGAGGTGCTTTACCCGGAGGCTTGAGGGCGGCGACGGTGAGGAGGTCATGCGCGTCCTACGGCGCAGGGCCGCGGAGAAGGGTGCCCAGCTCGTCGAGGTGGACGACGCCGCCGTGCTGCGGTGGGGCGGGGTTCGGAGCACGGAAGCCGGCAGCCTCGGGGGCGAGTTCCAGAAGTTTAACCAGGCGCTGGCTGTCGGCGCGGCGCTGGAGCATCTGAGAGTATTGGAGAACTCGCCGGAGCCGCTGGGTCCGACGGCGGACTCGTGGCTGCGGGATCTGCCGCCTGGGTTCGCTGAGGGTCTACAATCGGCCAGGCTCAGGGGGCGATGCGAGACGCACGTCCAAGGCGACGTCACGTGGCTTATAGACGGGGCCCACACTGCCGAGAGCCTGGAGGAAGTGGCCGGGTGGTTCGTCTCGAAACGGGAAATGCTGGCCATCTCTCGGTGGGTGTTGGTCTTCAACCAGCAGGAGCGCGACGCAGCGAAGATGCTGCATGGTTTGGTGCAGAGCATCAACCGCTTCTTAGGGGGGAATTCAAAAAATGTCTTCAGTCATGCGATCTTCACTAGAAACGACCTGCAGCGCAGGAAAGACGGGGAGCCGGAAGTCGACTTGTCCGTTCAGCGCGCCGCGGCGGATGCCATGCGCGTAGTGTCGCCGGATACGGAGATCAGCATCGCGGATAACGTTAGTGGGGCGGTGGAGAGAGTAACGGCGCTGGATGAGGTGGCAAGGCAGAACGGTGGGCAGGTCGGCGTCCTGGCGACGGGGAGCCTACACCTCGTGGGTGCTCTGTTGAGGACGCTAGAGCCAGATGCTGAGTTGTGAGTTTGAAAAATGGATAGGCGGTGCTCGGTATGGGGGCGTTAGGGACCTTGGGAAAAGGGGGCAAGGGTTGGCATTTCAACAATGTGGATGGTTTTAAAGCAGAGAGAGATATGAACATTAATGAAGTATACGAGTCCTGGTGGGGCGTTAACTGCGAACGCATGCGTATAATATAATTTTATACAGCCTTCAGCACGCCCTTTCTAGCTATAATGCCAATGCATTTACCCTGACATAAGAGCAGGTGTGATATCGATCCTTGGAGGCCTAATTTAGTGGACGGCGACGCAGAGGCACACAAATATGAACTACCTCAACTTATATTACCGAAGTGTTCGTATTCACATCCCCTTTTCCGTATACCCGCCCAACGCCTACCAAGACTATGTCCAGCGCGACCTCAGCACTGCACCTTGGCTTTCCAATCCACGGTAACGAACGGGAAATGGCCGCGACTACGGGTCCATGTACACTGAGTGCCACTCAGCGGTTAGTTGAGTGATCCATTCTGAGACGCATCGCAGCCGCAACGTCCATTACTCCTATTCAAATTGCAGAACGACCCACACCCGCTCTTCTTTGCTGGTCTGGATGTGCTTCCGGGCTTCGGTGTCACAGTAGGAGACTTCATGCTCCACGAAAGCGGTTGGCTGGGGTGCTACTGCGGCGGTACCGGGCTCATGTTGGTTGCCATGTTGGTGTGACTGCCGGGACGAGTCAGGTATGCGTTACCGTTAGCACCGTATGACATCGAGTCATACCAGTGCGAGCAATGGAGCGCTTGTGAAGTTTGGAAAGCTGACCTTACCGTACACAACAGGTCTATATATTCGTACAGTAGTGTCTCTTCACCTATTCCAGTATAACTACTCCCAAAGGCCGCCTCGCAGCTGGAATGAGGAACCTGATATCGTTAACAACTTGATGAGGAACTAAAAGACCTAAAGTTTAGACTCCAGGAGCGAATTTCAATATCCTCACGTCCCGTATGTAAATCTTAGAGTTTTATTGTACCATTCTAGCCCTGGAATGTGATACTCAAACCCAGCATGGATCTTGCGTTCCTGTTGAAGGTAAGGTCTATCGACCGTTTAACATTTTATCCCTTACCCCGTGTCTGATAACCCGAGTCTAGGTCTAGTAGAGGATAATCAAACATATACAACCTAGAGCGACAGAGCATCGAGCGCTGCCAAACCGCACTAAACCGTTGAGTAAATCAGAGAAGAGCCAAGCCCTTCGCATGGTCCGTGTACTTCGTACGGATGTATAAACCCCCGACAAATCACAGCGCATCGGCACCCTCCAATATCCCCAACGCGCCACCAACGAGGTGGAGGCTGCCCGTGATGAACGCCTGGACCTTCTTGCCGGCGGGCAGCTTCGCGCTGATGCCCCTGACATAATTGATAGCGTCCTCGATGGTGGGCACGACCTCGATGTGTGACGCCGGGTCGAGCTCGGCCCACTTTGCGGCAAAAGCATGCTGGGCCGTGAGGGCCTTGACGGCGGCGGGGTCGTGCTGGTGGTTGACGAAGTCGCGCTTGTAGCCCGAAGCGGCATAGGTGACGTTGGTGCAGAAGACGACGTGGTCGAAAGACCCCTGGTCCTTAGCTCGCAGGGCCGCCACCATGCCCTCGAGGAAGTCGACGGCCTCCTCTCGGCCCTGCTGGTTGAAGATGAGGGCCTTGGGCCCCGGCTCTTTGTTTGCGCACTCGTCGGCGAACCACCGCGTCGCCATTTTCAGGCTGTCCACGGTGTGTGCGCCGTCGACGTGCCAGACGACGGGGCCCTCGGCCTTGACCTCGCATCGCCCGCGCCAGACGACCTGCTCGAGCCCGTCGACGAACTCGCGCGGCAGCGGGGCCGCAGGATCCGGCGCGAAGCCCGGGTCTATCTTCCGCAGCGCCGTCTCCGCGAGCGCGATCCCTAGGCTCGCGTTCTTCTTCTGGAACAGGGCGTCCGGCTTGACGGCGACGCCCTCGAGTCTCGGGTCGACGCCCAGGACCTCGAGGTCGACTCCCTTCTCCTCGGCGCGCTTCTTCAACACCTCCACCGCCCCCGAGACCTGCTGGATCGTGAACGCAGGGCTGCCCGTCTTCATGATGCCGGCCTTGTGCCAGGCGATCTCCTCGACCGTCCGGCCGAGCGCGAAGACGTGGTCGATGCCCAGGGTACTGATGCCGGTCGACAGGGGCCGTGGAACGATGTTGGTGGCGTCGTACTCGCCGCCGATGCCGGTCTCGTAGACGGCGGCGTCGACGCCCTCCTGCAGGAACACGTGGAAGCTCATGAGCGTGAGGTAGCGCGCGTAGATGGGGCGCGGGGCCATGGGGACGCCGAGGCGCTGGTCGACGACGGCGCCTCCCTCGCGCTGCTCGGCCGCGCCCAGCCGGTCCCAGACCTCGAAGAAGTAGCGCGCGAAGACGTCCTCGCCGATGGGCGCGCCGTTGATGCGGATGCGCTCGCGCACGGCGATCAGGTGCGGGCTCGTGAAGAGGCCGATCTTGCGCGGCGTGCCGTGCGCCTTCTGGTAGTGCGACAGGATCGACGCGGCGAAGGCGCAGGTGCTGCCTTTCCCCTTGGTCCCCGCTACATGCAGCACGTTCAGTCTGTCTAGATCCGACGTTGTGTACCCGATTCGGCGCAAGTAGATCTGCATCTCGGCGATGGACGAGGCATCTGGACGGATGCCGGCCTTGCGGCGGGCTTCGATGATGGCATAAGGCGTCTGAAGCGAGTTAAGGGCGTCTATCGCATCCTGTACGTCGGCTTCAGTTAGTGGGCCAGTCCTGGGTTTTGCAGTAGAGATTTACATTGTAGGTTCTGCCGGTTTGGGTGGCCATTGTGCGGGAGGAGACAAGATTGGCACCACTTATAAATCGACTGATGCGTCGAAACACATGATGCATCCCCGTGAAGATGGTCCAATCCGGGCTATCGTTAGCATTCTTCGTCTCGGGCAAGCGCTGCTTATAAGCAGAGTCAGCAGAGGTTGCGAAGAAAACGCCATAAAAATGTTACGGCGATAAGAGTGGGCGCTCTGCGATATCGCCTGCTTCGAGAGATTTATTACAGTAGAACAGGGGAGCTTCAATACCCCGCATCACTACTCTGGTAGCTTTCCCCTATTATCCCCGCCCCTTATCCCACCCATTTCCAATTCAGCAGATGTTTGCTTCCAGGTACCGCACTTACATAAGGTACCTAGCACCTGGGTCTTGCGGCTACATCTATTAGCTATGCAGCGTGTATAGTTGAGAGGAAAACCAGATACACAGTATTTGTAACTGCTATACTCCGGTCCATAACATATCTGTGTAGTAAAGGTAGGCCATAGTGCATGTAGTTAGCCAGTAGCAATGTTTTCTAGCCCATATGCAAACCTTACCGCACTCAAAGAGTGGACATCGCAACATTACTAAGATGCGTCGCGGCGACTGACCCGTCATAGTAGCGTGAGTTTTTGGGCATCTCCACAGCCCTCACCGGTTCGGCGGACGTCAAGATGCTATACGGTCCGAATTTCATCCATGATGGGGTCTTCGGCGGGAATTTTGGGTTTTCGCTCTTCGGGTTAGGGCGTCCTTGCTTCGTGGCATGCGCCCGGTGCCTCCGCCCTTGCCTCTACGTTTCCGCTCCCGGTGTATGCTCCGCTAACGGGCCTCAATGCCACCACCGTCGGCGCATTCTGAGCGCGGCTGCGGGTTTGCTATACAACGCTCTGTGATACTTCCCCGTGCTTATTGCAGCGGCCGGGATTACAACCGTCATTGATGACTTCAACTTGCTGCGTCGACCAGTAGATTTTGCGGCCGAACCCATTAAACGACACCGAGGGCTTCCGGCTTCGAATAACGTCCAGTCGCAATCCCCTACGGAATCAACCTCATCCACGATAGTAAACCAAACTACCCAATATCGGAGCCGAGAGCAAAGTTCAGATTTTCCTAAGTCAGGTTTAGAGGCACCCACACCTGAGCCAAGCTGTGTGGTGAGCAACTCAGATAGAGACGAGCCAGAAGCTATCCCACTCGAACGTCGGCTCAAGTCGCCTTGGAAAACGGGACTCTTAATTGTGGGGCTTCTCTGTTCGTATTTCCTCACCCTCACCGTCAGCCGAGCTGTATCAATAGGCAACGGCTATTTCTCCTTGTTCAGGCTATTCGCAGGTCTCTATCTCGCCGGCACTATCTTATTTAGAGGCGGGGCCGTCGTTATTCCCCTCCTCCGAGAGTACATAGTTACGGAGGGATGGGTCACCGCGCGTGACTTCCTGATCGGCCTCGCCGTCATACAGACATTTCCCGGCCCTGGTTTTAACCTTGCGGTCTTCCTCTGAGCAATGACTGCAGTTACTGCCGGATACAGCACTCTTATGGGCGCCGCAATTGCTTTCGTGGTTATTTTTACGCCCGTTCTAGTGATCTGCCATGAGAAAATGAGGGCTTTGGAGCGCAATGTGTGGCGAAGATGGTCAAACCGGTTCTTCGCGGTTTTAACGCCGCCACCATTGGGTTTATCTATACGAGTGTTTCCAGCCTGTGGAAGATCGGTTACGTCAGCGCCGCCTTCGCACACGGAGCAAGCCTGAGCAACGGTCCGTGGTGGGTCGTTATAACTGCTAAGAGTTATAGCTTAATTTTCTGGTTCAGCTTGAGGTCGCCATTGGCGATTATCCTAGGACGAATAATGGGACTGATCAGGTAAGCTGGCGTGCACGGCGTCCCGTCCAAGTCCTAGGCACATGTGTAATAGAATTAGGGAATAAGGATCACGCAAATAATTATGCGCGCTGTCTTGCGAGTGTGTTAGCGACATGCTCCCAGACCCAGGGAAGCCTGGGCATCTTGTTGCCCTGAATGCTGAAGTTGCCGACGGCCGGGAACATGTACCACTTCCTCGCCGCGTTCTCCGCCGCGGTGTCCCTGGTGTAATTGACGATGCCGAGCCTCTTGTTGGCGGCCCTGAGGTCGGAGACCGCCACCTTGCTGAGGCGCGGCTTGGCGATGAAGCTCATAGTCGTGATGTCGAGCTCCGTCTTGGGCGGCAGGTTCTGCACGAACCTCCGCAGCATCTCCTCCGACTGCCTCGCGAAGGGGGGCAGGCGGATGTGGATGAAGGAGACGAACGGCGACGTCGTGTACGCCACGAAGATCAGCGGCACGAGCGCCGAGGCCGTAGCTGCCGAGCGTTTAGTACCAGTTGCAGGACAGAAAGAAGCATTACGCGGTGCATGCAAGACTAACTCCGTGCGACGCTGACTGAGAACCCCTCCTTGTCGAAGTACGCCGGCGTCACGACGAACCCGAAGAAGGCGAAGATAAAGAGCGTCGACAGCTTCAGGCAGGCCAGGAACGTCGTCCGGCCCGTGCCCGCATGGTAAATACACAGCCGCTCGGGATACGCTATTGGCGCTCGTGTCAGCGATGTGCGCGGCTACTTTGTAGGTCTTTCTGCATAATGAGACGTACCGAACTTTCGCACCGGTGGCTGCTCGGTTGCGGTTTCTGTCTTTGTTGAGGTGGTCGCGGATCTCGACTGTAAGGCCTGGAGATTTTGCAATGATGAGAGGGGTGCCGCCGTCAGGCGCCGGGAGATGGCCCCGTGATGCCGGATGGTGCCCAATTGGGACTTTCGCAGGATCCCGCTGAGCATCATTTTCAAGCTGGCCGGCCTTGTCTTTATTTATTCAGCTGTTAGCGTGATGCCGGAATTCTCAAATGGAAGTTCTTTAAAGCGGCGCAGACTGTCAGTTGAGATGCTCAATTGGACTGTCTCAGGTGTCGGCAGCTGGTATGCTGATTAAGCCAATCTGGCCGGGATGGCGATGGGATCAATGCATGATGAAGCATTCCGTCGGAAAGGTAGTCTGATGTGGTCTTGAGGGCTTCTAGGTCTCTCTGAATATCTGTATTAAAGAGACTATTGGGTGTATGCCCATGATGGTGCGGTGGACACTCATATAGGGCGGCTTCAATTGCCAATGAAGCCCTCTAACTCACATTTTGGGATTGGAATGCAACGGCTAACCTGTTCTCCGAACTTGAACTGGTCCCTTTGGTGACCTAGTCTTCTCTTAAAGAACTGACGCATCGAAACCTTTGGAAAATCCGTGAAGAGTAACTCGCTCATATAGCTATGGAATCACATAACCCATAAGATGTCCGGCATGACCACATTGCTTGGTGCTTCAGGCGCTTGGTGGATGTGCCACTTATACACATTTCCCTGATGCAAATACGAGGTCTGACACCAGCTGCATTCATCATTCTTCATCAGTCTTCTCGGTCATTCTGTAGCTTCAACAGACGAGATTCCCTAACCTCCCAATTCTTCAAGACAGACAAGGGATCGTCCCGCTCATGCGATGTTCTTCCTCAGCCACTCCTCCCACTGGTCCTTGGTCCAACTACTCGAGATATCACCCGCGACGACACCGTCGAAGACGACCGTAGGGCTAACATGCACGCTAACCAACCTCGCCATCTTGACCAAGACCTTAAGGTCATTGGTGACCTTATTCCCAACATTCAAAGCCCCCTCATCGTCCGCCTTCTCCGGGATCGCCAGCCGGGCATAGACCTCTTCCTCGTCGACGCCGACAGACTCCTTGGCGAGGCGCGCGAGGCGGCGGTACGTCTGGTTGCGGGTCTCGTTCACGACGCTGACGTCGAAGTATGCCTTCTGGTCCTTGAACAGGGCGGCGCTGAACGCCCAGAACTTGGCCGGCGCCAGCAGCAGCACGGCGACGGCCGCCTCGTGCGTGAGCGTCGACGACGGGTGCCAGGGCTGCACCTGCGGTCGGAACACGATCTGCAGCTTGGAGGCCCACGCCGGGTTCGAGCGCACCAGCGGCGCCACCTCGTGGTACAGCGTGGCGAACTGCCGCGCCGAGAACGGGCACACGTAGTCGAGGTATACCTCCAGCGTGTGCGGCTGCGGCGGCACGCCGGCGTTGTCGCCGAGCGGGGGGGCGGAGAACTGGAGCTTCAGGCCTGCGAACTTCGGGGGTACTGCCATGGTTTCGGTTGTGGTCTGAGTTCTCTAACAAATTTATAAGGCAGAGTTATATTGTCGAAGAGAGAATTGAGCGGATTCAGGTGAAATGTAGGAATAATTGGCAAGACTGAGAGGCGATTTGCGATAATCGATATGATGCAATATCCCACCCACAGCTTCGGCGGGGTAGCTGCGACAGTTTCTCTCGTGCATGAAGCTCACACCATTTTTCGTCATGATTGTGAGATGGTGAGGTAACAAAGTAAAAATTGCACTTCGAAAACAACGGCTGAAGTTATGATCTTCTATCTCTCTTTCCGTCTCGCCCCTCTCTTCTGGAGGAGGGTAATGTTAAACACTTAAAGGCAACTTCGTCGACTTCATTGGCACCATGAAATAACAAAGTCTGTATAGTAGGGAATTGTACCCTAGAAATAGCAGCACACTTAGTCTTTAAGCTCGTAAGTTTACCTAGACTGTGTTCTTAGCTATAATGCCTCTGGCAAATTCGCCAAAAGTGATGTGCTGGTCGAGGTCAACCTCATCCTCCAGATTCGGCTGTGTGAAGACAGCTAGGGTATTGCGAGCGACCCCCTTAGCATACGCGCCGCGGACGGAATGCTCAACGGCCTTGAACTTCCCTCGCGTGATCCTCTCCAGCGCCTCGCCCGTCTGGAACGCGATGCAGTCCCGGGGTATCTTCACTTGCACGGGCGTCCCCTTCCGGTCCTTGATCCACAGGCCGGCCTGCGGATCCGGCGACGCGGGCAACTCTTCCAGGGTGGATAGCGCGTCCGGGACCTTATCCCCGAACCCGGGCACCCTGGCGTCCGTCTTCGCCTCGTCGACGAACATTGCCGACGTGAGGCCGGTCAGGCACCCGTGGTCCTTGTGCACGGCGCACCAGTTATCCTCGTCCTGCATGCCCTTGGCCATCGCGTCTTCGGTCATGGGGTAGTAATGCAGCAGCCGTGCCTTCGTCGTGGACGAGGTCTGCACGACGCGCTCGAGGTAGCCGCGGGGGTACCCGGGGATCTCGTGCTCGGCGAATCGGTCGCAGGCCCTGGCGACGAGGACCGCGGCGTCGATGATGAGGCGGCACATCTGCTCCATGGCAGGCCGGAACCCGGGCAGCGCGCGCTCCGGCGGCCACGAGTTCGGCGCCAGATACTCCGGGAATTCGTGGAGCGGGAACCGCTCGGTCGGCTTCGCGGCCTCCGACGCCGGGTCCACGTAGAAGGCGCAGTTGGCGTAGAACGAGCCCTTGAACTCATCGGCCCCGCCGTCTTTCAGCTGCTCGCGGCCCTTCGACCAGCCGACGAGGTACTTAGCCGCCTCGTTCGTGAATTGCTCTATACGGTCTGTTAACTTTATGTGAGAAGATAGGAGATAGCGTCTATGTTCACAGACCGAGATCCTCGGCAGATAAGTTGCCCATATAAGATGCATAAGATAACAGCCGATGCCTCAGCTCTGCGAATTCCTCAGGGACGTCTTTGACGACGAGAATCCCTAAGGACTCTGGACCGAAAGCCTCCTGTAGCGTTTTGAAAGACACATCCCCTAAGATGTGAATAAGTAAGTCCCATTGAGTGGCCCCTATGTCAACTTACCACTTTTAAGATCCTTTAGGGACACTACGACGGGGTGCGCGGTAGCCATCCTGATCTGGTAAAGTTCTCGTCGGATCCAACCAGAGGGGCAAGACTTGGATTTTAAAGGTGTGTTATGAGTTATGGACTTGCATCTCTCCGACAGTCTTTCCTATGTTAAATAGTAGGGACATCCGGCGCCGCGCCATGCTAAATGTCCTATCAAATCGGAGCACTCCGAATGACCTGCCGCAAGAACCCGAGGATGCTCAATTTCCACATAGTGTGCTTGAAGTTGTGTGGAATTCTAGCCCCGGGTTTCCGAACCGTTTGGGGCAGTTAGCAAAACGGTCAGCGGGGAAAGTGGCCCCTGCAGGTGGATCTCTTACGGTGTGTCACAGGGATCACTGGGACAAAACCCAAAATTTATGAATACGTATACGCCCGGGTAAATTTAAGTGCAATTTTAACAAATTAAGCAGAATGCAGTTATTAGCTTAACCGAATTATGTTTAAATAAATAATAACATAACATAGCACAAGCCCGTACGAACTTATGTAAACTTATACGGGCTTTTACAGCTTTATAACAACTTTATTATCCCAGAATTAATTTAATTAACTAAGTACGCGCTTTATTATACTTAATCTTACTTTATTACCCAGGTTTTCGCTATATCCAGTTTTATTTACTTTTATAATAACTTACTTAATTAACTATATTTAGTTTTTCCGCGAATATCCTTAATTTATTACTTACCCGGTTTGTAAGTAATTATTCGTACCGGTTATCGACTTTACCTTTTTACCGCTATCTTCGCTTACTTCCGGCTACCCTGTACGACCTTAAATTGTTATAATTATTTCTGCTCCAACTGTTACTACGTTACATAAACCTTTTACCTTTACAAAAACGGTTTAACTAACTAAACGGAAACGTATTAAGCCGTTAAAAGCCAAATCCGAATCTAAATTAATCTTTAATAACGTTATTATCGTTTTGTACGTTAACAAAAAATACTTAATTAATTATATATCTTTCAAAATCCGGAAAATCAAAAGTATTACCAAAAGCTAAACTATATCCGCCTTACCCGAAACTATTAATATCTTTTACGATAATCATAAAGCTTTTATCAAATATATATTTATTAAATAAAACGTAAAAAAATAATACCGCCAGGAAATAAGTTAGGAGTTCGTCGGTAAAGTACGATTAAAAAACGGATAAAGTTATACAATATTATCATTAAACCCTTTTAAACGTATACGGCTTTAAAACATTAAATACGTAAATAAACAAAACGTTACGAAAAATAAATTTACTATTAATATCTTATACAGGCTTATTTTTGGGGAATTAAATAAATAAAAAAATAAAATACCTAAAAAAAACAAAAGTAAAGTTAAAAACAAATTACAACCCAAGCTAATTTTCTTTTAAAGCCTTTAACAAGCTAATACAAAACCTAGCGAAAATTACGATATTATAAATATCGCGATAACGGTCCGAATAGGAAACGTATTAGGCAGAATCCTTCCGACCAAGCCCGTAACAGCCAAATTTTCCTTACCTAAGGTTAAATGCGAAATAAAGCCTTTAATTAAAACCGAAAAAACCTTTTTTTTTACCAAATAAAAACCGATAAAGGCGGTAACGGCCTTATCTAAACTGGTATAAGCTTGTATAAATACGTACAAAGCTATAAAAGCTTAAAATAAAGCGATATTAAATAAAGCAGCCGCAGACGATAACGTATAATTAATTACGAAAAGGGATAACTTAATATAAGTTCGTCTGAACTATATAAAAAGTGATATAAGTAAAAAACGCAGGAATTTACCTTTTCCGATAATAACGAAAGTTACAAAAAAAAAAAAAGCTATAACGATATAGAAAAAAAGAATATAAAGGATATATAGGCTAAGACGAATCGGGGAACGGCGGATTGATATATATAAACTTCCATTAAAGGAATACCTTTATACTTTAACTTAAACAAAATTATTAACCTTTTTATCAAATATTAATTCGCCTAATCCACTTAAATTAATCCCGAACTTACGATACGTATTTTAAATATAAGTTTTTTAATTAACCTTAAGTTTAAGGAACTTTTTAAAAGTTAACTAACGTCCGTTCCGCTTTTAACAACTAAGTTCGTCCCTTAAGTATAAATATTAACGAAGCTATAATTCGTTTCGGAACGTATCGAATCGTTTTAAAGGAAAACTACCTATTTTTTCCAAAATAAAGTCGCATATATCCATAATAACTTTAGGTAAATAAACGTTAAAGTCGATCCTATCTTTTCTAATTATAGCTATAAGTTCCGCCTATCATTTGCGGTTTAATAAGGCTTTATAATTTATAAAGCCCTTAGTAATATCCGGATTCTTATATAGGTCGTATAGGATATCGGGTATAACGTAAGGACGTATAAGCTATAAGCGAATAAAATAAGTATTTTAAGTTCGAATAAAATCGTAAAACTTTTTTCGAAAAATAAGTATGTAAATATAAATTAACGCGATACGATTAAACGCCTTTACTTTCTTCCATAAACGTTAACTTTACAATCGGCCGAAAAAATCTTGCGATTAAATACGATTAACTTTATACAAGCCCGTAAACCAAGGCATTAAACTTACCCGCCAAAATATAACGCGGTTTTTTACCAATTTAATCTACCAACTTTCGATACGTTAATTTTAAGTATTTTTCTTATAACATTAAACATTTTTCCATTATAACCGTTTAATACAAGCTTGCATAAGGTTATGCTTTTTAGGATTATCCCGTATAAAACTGTTAACGGCAAAAAAGTTAAGTAACATACTGTTAAAGGAAAATCGGGTCAGTTAACTTAGTTTACGGTAAAAATCGAAACTAAAAAGATACCGTACGGTTTTAATACGTTCCGAAAAATAATAATACGTAACAGTTATTAACTTAGTTTTTATATTATAATTCGACCGGATAAGTTAAAAGATATAACTAGCAGTATTAATAATATATAAATATTACGTAAAAACGGACTAGAAGGTAAAAGTACTAAAGCCGATAAAAAATTATACAATATAATGTAAATAAGTATTTATATTAGCATATACTTTAAATTTATATTACGTAAGTTTGCAATAAATATTTACAAACCAAATATAGTTTAGGCCGGATATTATCCAGCCAGCGCGGCGTCGGTATAGTTTGTTCCGACGTGTACGAACTTCTACGGGGTGGAACTTTTTATAAACAGCGCGGATAATACGCTGAAAAAAGTTAAAGCCTTCTTTTCGAAGTTATATATATAAAAGCCGGAAACTAAAATGTCGTAAAACGTCGGAAGTAACTTGTTTACGGGCGAAAAAAGTTCGAAGGCGGTCGATTTCGGAAGTAAAAGCAGTAGCTGTATAACGTCGAAAGATATTAAGTTCGTAACGGATACGTTTAATGCTAATAAGAAAAATAATAAAACTTTTTTTACGTAAATGTTAGCAAATTTTCTTATTATTATAGCCGAACTTATAATAAAGGTAATTAATATACGCGCGTAAAGTTTCGGTCGCGTCCGTACGGACTTCGCGTCGGAATATGCCCTATTCGTACAAACGTCGTTTAAAAGTTTTATACGTCGTTTCGACTTAATACTGGTTAAATAAAACTTATATAATATCTTTTAAAAAAATAAAAAATTAATAAAGCTAAATAAGCTATTTGCAATATAGCTTAAGGTCGATATAAAAACGTAACATATTGTTACGAATATAAATACAGGGAAAATAAACGGTTTAAAGCAAGTAAAAACGGAAGATAATTAATATAAAATTAATAAGGCTAATATAAGCTTATACAGGGACGTACAAAGAATTACAAATACGTATACGCCGTTATATATTTTTATAAATTTTATTTTTGATAATTAATTACTTTTCCATAAAAATTATATATTATATATAAATATTAATTATAATTAAAGTTATTTATTAATTAATTAATTAATTAAAATATTCGGTTTTTTATTTTATATTATTTTAATATTTTTTAATATATATATTTAATAATTTAAACCGAATAACGTATATAAATAAAAAAATTAATTAATAAATTTTTTTAT